>PVJX010001289.1:0-170180 GCA_004027295.1 Dolichotis patagonum
CCAAGGAAGTGACCATTTTTGGAAGATAAGTCTGGACATTTCAGTGACAGCAATAGCATGTTCTTTTGAGAAGTCAATCTCCCAGGCACTAGGGAGTACAGATGATTGAGCCCCAGTGCTGCCCTTTACTATCTCTTGTCCTCATCCAAGAAGGAACTTGAAAACTGGCCTCCAATAGCATAAGACAGACAGATCACAGCCCATGAGGTTTGACCAGAAACACCAACTAAGCAGAGGATTTGTGGAGCTCCAAATAGCTGGAAGAGCTCCCTCCCATTCACTGTAAAGGGCTCAGGAGTGTGAAGAGTCCATCCCGTCCCTGGTAAGTTTCCCTTGGTTCCACATTACTATCATATGCCCACCAGGAAGACACTGCAGGGTGCTGCTGACTTCACACTTCACCACTAAGCCAGTGGGATGAGGGCTGGGGGCTGTGAAAAATGGTCTACAGAAGTGTGCACTCAGGAAATAGGACACTTGGGAGTTTCTGGAGCTCAGACTAAGCAAAACCACAGAACTGAGGATGTGAAAGCCAAGGGTGAACTAAGAGATAAAACAATTCAGCTCCTTCATTGACTGATAAGAAACCAAAGATCCAGAGACATTATGAAGTTAGGATGAGGCTTGGAGCCAATGTTCCCACACTTGGAAGCCAGCATCTTTTTTTCTGAATATCACAGGTATACTGGGATTTTTTTTTTCTTCCTAAAGGAACAGTCGAAACAGAAACTCAAATTATGACTTCACTACACATCATACCTCCTCTGAATTTCTCCAAATACTCTTTAAAAAATAAACAATTGTCCCACAGAGCTGGTAGAAATAAGAAAAATCAAGTATCCACCCTCATCAAGAATAAAGTATTGAAGTGCTCTGATGCATCACTCAGTAGTGCTTTTTCAAGCAATGCTGGACTTGGTGGTTTTCATAGTGTGTTTCCTAGACCAAGACATTAAATCATTGAGGTATCAGTAGACATAAATATTGCTTCCTGACCTACTAAATCACAAACTCAGAGGTGGTCTTAACTCTATAGTTTTCCAAGACTTCTAGGCAACTCTCAGGCATGCTCAAGTTTACAATTTTAAACTCTTCTCACATGTTATTTACAAACAATTGGAATATTCCCATCTCCCAAACTTCTAGAAGTCTGCTGAGACTGGAAACCTCTACTCTTTCCAGGTCTAGGTTATCTTCAAATGGAAAACATGCTTTAACTTTCAAATCCTTCATGTATGGCCACATACAATCTTCTTAGAAGGGTCTTTGGGATAGATTTTGAAATGATGTATTCATAATGTATTTATAACTTATTTGTGACTGACATTGACTGAAGCCAGCAATTACAAAGAAGCTGGAGAATTTAGTGTAATAGAGGAGAAGTGTCTCGGGGCACACAGACAGGGAGGCAGCAGGTCTCAGGAAGTGACAGAAGCCAGCAGCTAGAATGTCCACCGTACTGCTGCTCACCTCTTATATCTGCTCTATTCTGGGAATCTGCATTTTCTCTCTTCTTGCTGACCTCCAGCTTCCTCTGCATCTCGGTCCATAGGGGAGAAAATAATACTGCCTACGACTGCCATCGGAGGCGTCCTGCCACCAGGATGGAGCCTGCATGTCTCTCCCAGCCTCAATTCCAAGTTCTTGGGAAGGGATTTCAGCCTAAGGAGGAACATCTCGGCTACCAGAGATCAATCACTTGTGTGTTGACTGACCGAAACATGGCCTTTGGAAATCGCAATTTTCATGATGGCGATGGTGAATGAGTAGTTTCTAAGAAGTGCGAGGGACTAAAAATTTATTCTGGTCTAGGAGGAAATTAGGTAAATTCTATTGAGGGTTGGAAGGCATCTCAGAAAAGGGCAGGAAAGCAGAAGGATGCAAGAGCAGAAGTTTCCTGGACAATAATTCTAAGGACTTAGGAAAGCCAGTATTTATGAGTTGAGTCATGTTCTCCCAAAAGTTGTGTTGAAGTCCTAATCCCTGATACCTCCAAAAGTAACATTATTTGGGGAAAACATCATTGCAACATCATGAGATAAGTCATAATAAGTCTTTACTGGATTGTAGTGGATCTTAAATAAAATAGTACTGGAATCTTTATAGGGCGAGGAAAACGTGGCACCAAGATGCACAGAAGACAACCAAGTGAAACTGTAGACAGAACCTGGAATTTCTGCTAAAGATTAAGGGGCACTGGAGCTGGGATGTTCCCTTAAGTGACTCTAGAGAGGACTCTGGAGAGAGCATGGTCCTACCTGTACTTCAGTGTTGGGCTTCTAGCCACTAAGTAAATTTCTGTTATTTGCAGGTAGGCAGTTTGAGGAACTTCGTTAAGAGAAGCATAGGAAACCAGTGTTGTATTCTTTATCCCTTTATGTCTGTTGAACTGCCACCTGCCCCAAGTCTCACACAAGTGTCACAAAAGACCAGCCTTCCTGCACCCTCCCACTATTCTTGCTTTAGTTATGAAAGTCAACAATCGTTAACCTTTTGCTTCACACTTGACCCTTCCCTTCCTCACTTCTGTTTTCCAGTCTGCTTCTGGCTCAGTGATTTACTACCTTTTTAGGTCTGGATGTTTTTTAATTTTGACACTCTGTACCAACCGTTAACACTCTTTCTAAACTCTTAAAGAGTTTCTGGGAACAGAAAGCTGACTTAAGCAAATACACAGGATTTATTGGCTTTCATGAGAACATTCAGGGATGGCCTCACTTCTGGAACAGTTGAACATGGAAACTGAGACGTGGTCACTAGGAGGTTTGCCTTCCGTTATCTCGGGGGTCTGTTGTTCTCTTTATTGGTTTGAGGCTCTTTCGGACTCTCCTGACTGTGTAAAGGCTGCCCACTGAAGTGCTAGACCGATGTTTCACCAGCAAAATTGCTAGTATGACTTTGCCTTCCTCCTGACAGTACCAAGAGGAGCTGGGAAGACCGTGTTCCAGGCTATGTAGCCACCAAAAACTAGAATTTAGGAAAGACCAATGTGCTACTCTGATTGATCTCACTGGGTCATGTGTCCCACCGTGCAGCTTTAGGATGCAGTAAGCTGAAAAGTGGATGTGATAGGAAAATTCCAGGAATGCTTAAGTTAAAAAAAATTATTGAAGTAAAAGATATATATATTTTAATACCCCTCAAAGTACCCCCATCACTTTGAACACATTTCTCCTTTTTCTCATTTTATTAAGCAGTTCTAGAAGTCCTCTTTGATGACTGTCTTTTGTCACACTGTTACAGCAGTCTTATTGTGCAAATTCGAGGCAAAACGCTTATTTTTTATGATCTTGAAAGGGAAAAGCCAGAAGTCACATGGTGCCATATCTGGTGAATAAGGTGGGTGAGAACACACTCTAATGTTTTTACGAGGCTGTTTTTCCTTTGGATGACAGTCAGCAGTGGCATTCATCATACTTTTTATCTTACCTTATAAAGATACTTGCAAGAGGACTTAAAAAACTCTTTCCGAAAGTGGCAAGAAGTGTGTCCATAGCAAGGGGGGAATATTCTGAGGGGGATTAAGAATAATGTGCTTTTTACTGTAACAAATTCTTAAATTTAAGCATTCAGCATAAATTGTGATTGCACTTCTATGAATCAAGAATGTGCAAATGTTCTTGCAGCATGGGAGATCAACACTGGGATGGCACAGACAAGGTGTCTCACAGATTTGCAGCCTCATTTGATGTTTTTTGTCCTTCTGTGTTGCAGTGAACCACTGAATTCCTGTCTCAGGTCATCATGTCCCCGCTTACATTTCCTTAGTTTTCTGCCACCTTGCAGGAGACACAGGAGACTAAGTACCTTATAAGTCTTACCAAGGTATTTTCTCACAAAAAATCAAGAAATGGCATTAATATTTTCAAATTCATAGAGAAACTACATAGGTTAATGAGTAGAATTGCAGAATTTCATATTTTTCTTCCAAAAAAATTTTTTGCATAAAAATTTGACAACTGATACCATTTATATTTACTAGAAATGTAAAAAGACAGTGTTGCTTTAATATATATATTTTATATGTTTAAGCATGTGTTTCCACATGTGTGTGTCATTGGTCTTTAACCCAAGAGAGTTCTGGGCTAAAACTCCAGCCTTTTTTATGACAGATTCTCACTAAATCCCCAATACTAGCCACTAATTTGGTACCCTCCTGCATCAGTCTCTTGTAGCTGGGATTTATACATGGACCACCATGTCTGACTATTTAAGAATTTTTTTTTAAGCTTAATAGATCTGCTGGACCAGAATCAGGGCAAGTTTGAGGACAAGCTTGGTTGAGTCTGTGTGTCTCTGCCTGCTGGTGAGGAGAAGGGTCTGCTCTGTTCTGGCCTTGCCTATCTCTTTGAGGCAGCTTCTCCCAGTGTCTGCTTAAGGCATGTTCTGTGCTGAGCTCAGGAAGCTCCTAGGTGATCTTTAGCAAAACAGACTGTTCCTCTTCACAGACACAACATTCTTCTCCTTCGAGTTCTTCTCGGGTCTCAGGCTGAGTTATCAGCCTTGGTTTTGAATATCTGTGTGGTCTCATCTCCACATCTTTGCCCTGCCCTTGCTCCTTCCTGGAACACATTCAAGACTCAGTTAAAATTCCACTGAGTACCATGAAGTCTTCATTGATCATCTTATTGCAAGGATGGCGTCAATAAAAAATACAGAGCTCCTGTTCTAGTAAGGTTGACTAAGGCTAAATCAAAATTATACCAAGAACTCCATACTTCCAAATGTGATAGGTGCTGACCAGGAGAGCTCTAGGTAGTGGTGCCCAAGCCAGGGAAGCTGACCCAGTTTTAAATTATCTTGGAGGAACAAATAGGGCCAGTCTAACACTCTGGATACTGTGCACTGGTCAGGTGGATTTTGGTCTAATTTTTTGGTAGAAGCAACAGTAGGAAAGAGTTTGTGTGTTTGAGAGTGGAAAGGACAACTATGTGGCTGCCATGTAGTGTGTGGGAGGTGATGATTCAAGGAAGGAGGGACAGCCAGAGAAGGGGACATTTGTGAGTCACACTAAAGGCTTTAGACATAATGCTACAAGCAGGAGGTGGTAACAGCGAGATCTTAGACATAGCATCCCAAGTAGATTTCAATGGGAAACCACAGTCCCAGCTGTGTGTATAATGAATTGTGGAGAGGCAAGAATGGATGTGGAAGACTTATTCTGTGTCTGTGTGATGTTGGACTGCCACTGGATCTAACCTTTCTCTGGTACCTACAGTGGTATTCATCTTTGGTAGACAAACTTCTTGCAAGACTCAGATGCACTTAAAACTCAACAAGTCTGCAGCCTATCTCTTGGTCCTTCTCAGTGACCCATACTCCCCACAAAAATCCAAATTTAAATAGCAAACTTTGTGCATAACTCTATAATCTAGTTCTGAAATTCAAAATCTTCATATTTCTTTTCTTTCATTACTCCTCCTCACCACCTCCCATTCTAAGCCCTGAACCTAAGTTGTGTATTTGACACATAAGTAACTCTCCAATCTACCATGTCTCTCCATATCTATTACCCCTTCTAGGAAGCACCATTATCTCTTTCCTAGAGGCCTTTGCTTCTGCTCATCTAACATGCTCCTTCTGTGCACTCTCATCTAACCTGAAGTCACAGTAGAGTTATTTTTTCAACACACAAAAGTAGTTACACCACCTTCCTGCTTAGCATCTTGTAATGACTGCCTCTGCTCACAAGAGCAAGACAGAATCTCTCACCTTGGCCTCCATGTCCCTTCAACATCCAGTCCGCCATCACTCTCCACCTCGTCTCCCTTGGGTCCACTCTGAATTTTGTTACAAGGCTATGTCCCCATTGTCCTCTCTGCCCTATGTTCTTCATTTAGCTAACTCGCATCCCTACTTTTGGCTTCCTAGGCCAGGTTAAATCTTCCTCACATCCTAGCTCTGTCTTAGTACTTGTAGTTACAGTTTGCATCAGTCCACGTGAATTTCTCTTTTCCCCACTAGAGTCTAAGTTCCAGGAAGGAAGACTTAGCCCTAAATTTTTTTCAGTGTTACAGACTGAAAAAAATTTGATCATGCTCCTTCCCTCCCTCTGCAGCCACTGTGCCCTGATGTCTGCTAGGAGTCACAGACGTCTCATGGAACTTTGGTTCTATTTGTTGAATAAAAATGAGTCACATTCAGTAATCACTACATTGTTTTTGAACATTTTTTTTAAATCGGTACCAGGGATTGAACTCATGACCACGCGCTTGCAGGCCAGATGCTTATGCCACTGAGCTAAATCCCCAGCCCTGTTGAATAAAAATGAATAAACATGTATCAAGTGGAGCTTTCTATTGAACATCTCAGGCAATCCCAGCACTTTACACACATTTCTTCACAACACTCACACACTGCTACAAACTGGAAAACAGGTAGTATTTTTCTTTTTAAGACAGAAAAACTGGAGTTTGGTGACATGTCCTTCCTAGAGGTTATAGACCTCAGAAACGGGATGTATCCAGAAATTAAAATCTAGGCCTGCCTGTTTCTAAAACAAGCCGTGCTGTTTCAACACTCACATCCAGAAGGTTGCGGCTGGAATGAAACAGGGAAGTATTTGATCTAATGCCATTATGCTACTGAGATGGAAGCTTGAGGCTTAAAACCAAAACATATAAATTTATACAGAGCATCACAAGAGAACACAGGTAGCAATGAAATTTTGCTTGATGGTGTTTTATCCAGTTGTCATAAGTCAATGTAATCCTTTAGTAAAGAATGGAAGCAGTGACATAAAAGACTTTAGTTTAGTTTGAGCCACCCATAATTGCCCAAAGTGATCACCCAGACCAGGGTCATAGCTAAATTACATGTGGAGTGGTGACTCCTAGCAGACATCAGGGCACAGTGGCTGCAGAGGGAGGGAAGGAGCATGATCAAATGGTAAATAAAACCACTTTTCTGGCTGCTGATTTTTTTTTTGCTACTGAAGGTAGTAAAGCCATAATCGTTACCATAGCAACATACTCACTGCACACAACATGAATATGTAGATTCCCTAGAGGAAAAATGAAATAAATCGCACCTTTGTGCACCTTTAGTTGAAAAAGAAAAAAGGAAAGCTTGTATCATTTCAATTCACAGCTGCAAAAACAGGGCTCTGAGTCCTTGTAGGTAATTATTCTAAATGAATTCATAATCACCAGAAATGAATGATGGGCTCACGAAGGCCACAGAAAAATAATCTATCATAATCTATCATAGTTAAGTGTGCACGTGTTTGTGTGTGTGTGTGTTTATTATGGACTGCTGGAGACACAGCAAGGTAAAGAGATGAGAAACAGAGAATCTTGCAGTCACGGTGCACAGCAGTTTGGAGGGAGATCCATCTACACAGTGGTCTCCCTTCAGCATTGCAGTCCCCCAAGTACCCTCCTTATGGACCTACTAGGGCCATTAGTACAGCAGAGGCCCCCCCCCAGCGAGACTGGACTGCAGAGTGGCAGTGCAGGGCAGAAAGCAGAGCACCGCTGTGCTCTAACTCCCCTGGCAGAGGCTCAGGGTCACCATGTGGTGAGAAGCTGTGACTAGGATGGGCAGCATGGAGGTGTCTCAGAATACTTGAATTAAAACCTCTCAGGATTCTAACATAAATTGTATGTTTTAATTTACCTTCCCAATGGGGTGTGCTGAAGCTCTTCACCCTTGACACAGCTGCTGAGTGGGGCACCTCTCCCCATCCCAGTGTTTTCCTTCCCCTCTTCAAGTAAGACTGATAACAAGGTTTGTGGTTTTGGAGCTGCTTGAAGAACAGAGGGCTCTAGACCTCAGGCTGATCTCCCTGGCCACCATCCCTTAGATGAGGTATAAATAAAGAGCACGAGGGCTGTCCTGGAAGAGTCTTACTTCCTGGGAGAGTTTTACCTCCAAACACCTCTATAATTCCATAAGTAATTGTGAGATTGGATGTGCCAATTATCTGTGCAGTAACCACTGTGACCAGAGGTGTGGACATGGTGACTGTCATTCTGGCTGGCTTTCATGTGATGTTCTGTCTTTCTTGCTATATCTCTCTCTGTAGAGGCGTGGAAATGCAAATGCTTCTCTATCATGATGCTTACCTGTCTGTGTACTTCTTCATAGCTATCTAATCTCTATGTTGAAATTTAGGTGTGCATATGTATGCATGAGATAAGATGTATTAAACCAAACACACCTATGCATTCAGAAAACGATGGCATATATATATATATATATATATATATATTACAAATAAGACACTTTTATATATTTTTAAGTGACTTCAACAAATGACAACAGCAAAAGCTAAAAGAAAAGTCTTCCCTCTTGGGTGTCACATTTTCATTGTGAAAACAACAGGGAAAGTAAACATATTGGAATAAAAAATTTGCAAGCATGTGTGGAGCGAGTGGAATGGAGTAACAGGCTGGTTACAATTTTAAATAAGATGGTCAGGAATGTCCACAGTGAAGGACACTAGAGTGAGTACCGTGTATACTACTCAGCGCTGGCTTTTAAGTGTCAGAGCAAATGGAAAGTATTTAAGTGACATGGTTTTTCCATTGTCTTATTTTCATTGAGCTTTTGGAAGACCCAGGAAACTCCTGGGTCCTTGCATCCTTAGATTACTACTTGAATGGGCAGAATTCAGCTGAGAAAATCCAGATCTTAAGTTAATCAGAAAGAGACTGCAACGAGCCAGGCCTGAGTTGAAAAATTGAAGAGCCAGACTGGAAAGATCAAGACCAGATCTTGATGACAGGTTGGCGTCAGTCTGGAGGCGTGAAGAAATTGGACAATTTATGGCCAGCCAGTGAGCTCGCTTCATGATTCCTTCTCTGCACCAGAGCTCAAGGGAAGAACAAATACATTTTCTGGTTTTATTTTCAGTTTATGCTGCTCTCTGTTTTATGGATTGCAGACTCTTCAAAGATATTTTTGAGGGCTTTTGTTTCCAAAGGAAAACCAGAAGGACGATGCTGGAATTTCAAAGATAGAGTGAATGAAAAAAGGCTCATTTTGTCTATAACCTAGAAAAGAATTGTTCTGAATAGAGACCAGCTAACTGCAAAGAGAAGAGACACATAAATAAGACAGTCCTGGAAAGTGTACGCGGTACGGCCGCATCCTGCCAAAGCTGAGAAGACACAAAGAAAATGGAATTATTTAGTGTTTGTAAAAACGCATTCTAAACCAAGAATCTGACTCATAGATGCTATCATCGTCCTGTAAACATCTTAAAAGTCAAGTAAGGATGATGTTATATATTCCAGTCTATCTTATAACAGCAGAGCCCAGAAATTGTCAACAGTCTAAAACTTTCTAATTATTCATTATACTAAGATCTATAACACTGGTAATATATTTTATATTTTAGATAATATCACATTATCTTCTTTCTTCTGATCTTGGTCTTGTTTCTTTCAAGTCTTGGGCATCAGGACCTTTAGAAAGTTTTCTGATTGTATTTAAGGATGACTACACTGCATAATCTGTGAGTGCCTCCCCATTTACTGTAAGATAAACTTCGAAAGGCTTACTCAGGACTATAAAGCCCTTCTTATCGTCCTCAGCCTACCTCTCCAAATGCCCTCTGGCACACTCACATAGGTGTCTTTCTTGCTACCAGAACAATTATGCGATTCCTTGAACAAATCACTGCTGATCTGTGCAGCAGTGTCTGCTCATCATAGTTTCTCACCTGGAACACCATTTTCACCTTACCCACCCAGCTGGAATTGTCACTTCCTCTTGATAACTTCTCTAACTTTTTCCTTCAGGCTGAGTTGATTTGTAAGCACCATAGGTTACCAGGATAGCTGACATCCACTGCTACCATGTCACCGTGGCCTTTATCTGTTTGACACCTAATAGCTTCTCTTTTCTTACACTGCAGACTAGGGATTTTTTGAGAGTGCAGTTGAAATGATTTCTTGCTGCAGCTTCTAAAAAAGGACCACGATGCCCAGTACCTACAGTGGATCACTGTGTATATCTCTGTACAGCCCTGAACTGAAGCATCACAGGTTTGAAATAGTCCAGTGCCCACAGTGTAAGGAACTTGACAGTTTCGTGGCAATCATTAAAATAATGTTAGAGGCAGGAATAATCTGTTATTGTAAGAAGCAATTTTTCGAGCTCAGCAGTTCACCAGGAGCAGTTACTGGGTTTTACTGACTTCTCAACTCAGCAGGAGATAGATAGATTTGTAGGAGGTAAAATAAATGGCTTTCTAATTTGCTTTACTCTCACCATTTTTAAACGATGCTTCCCGCTGACTTCATATAAACTCCAACTGACATGGACGATGTTCTGGAAGCGAAATTGACCAACTTGTAGGACAACAGAAAATTTGCCATTGACCTAAGGTAAACCAGTCAACAGTCCTATGTCTGATAGGCCATTTTGTCCTCAAGTTAGGAAGCAGGTTGAATCTGTAGAATCATACTGCACAGGTCTGGATCTGGCTTTGCTTTGCTGGCTTCTATTTCCCTTTTCCAGATTCTGCATTTTCTACTCCTGTGTCGTTTGTAAAGCTGACCTCTACTGCTACACCACCTCCTGTCAGTGCCTTCTTATCTTCTGCCTCCTTCCTGTGCTTTTGATTTGCCAGAACCGCAATCCTTAGGGTCTGATGTAGTCCACTCATTTTACAGAGGAGTCAAGGGAGGGCCATGGAGAAGCAGTAACCAACCCAAATCCAGCCGACAGAGGCAGGACTGACATCCAGGTTCTCGCTGACACCCAGGCACTGCCCTACAGAGCCGCACTCCAATTCCCATTCAGCCAATCACTGATATATATCCTGCCAGAAAAGTTGTTGAAGCCTCCAGAGTCTCTCCTATGTCCTCTGTAAAATCCGGAAACGACAACTCCTACCTTACTGGCTGGTTATAAAGATGTAACAAGAAAATAAACGTATCATGGATCAGCACAGTTCCTCTGCTGAGCACGTAAGGCACACTGCACGATCTACCACCCTCTTGCCAGGCTGGGGTCTTGGGCAGGATTCTAGGGAGAGATGCTTCGGCCCGGAGTACAGTTTTAACCTCAACTCTGCCCCGGTTTCCCTGTCGTGTGTGACCACTTTTAGTCCACGTTGCTCGTAGGACTTTCAAGATAAACGGAATGATTCTGATAATTTATGTTTTGGTTGTTTGCATGCTGCACACCTGACAAAAGGAGCCACTTCTGCCTCTTCCCACTTGTGCCTCCAGGTGCTAACCTTTCTCCACGCATCCGTCTGCTCATCCATCCACTCATCCACCCAGCGGTCCTGCCGCAGTTGCACTGGCACTTGCTTATCGGCTCTTCCCTCGCTGCAGCCCAAGCCGGCTCTGCGCAGGACTTCCGCGGGATGCTCAAGGGGGCAGTGTGGTAATGCTGAAGGAAACTCTCGCCTCGAGGAAAGCTTGGCCATTTTTACAGGAAAATGTTTACCCTGGAAATTAAATTATATTTGGGATTATGGGTTTCCCTTCCCCCACTCCCGTCGTGGGAGGTTTCGGAAAGTTACTGTGGTGACCACCGCAGTCAGCGAGCTGTCAGCCCTCAGCTAGGAGCATCAGGTCCTGCAGGCTGCTTCTAAGTCCCGAGGACCTTGTAAGTGTGAGGGCTAGGTCTCCAGAGAAAATCACAGTCTGTAGCGCCCAGCACCTCCCTCCACCACACACACACACACACACACACACACACACACACACACAGAGTCACTCTACCATCTTGGCACTTGGAATCATCAGTTTAGGGTGAATTTCAAACCTAAGTTGGATAGTCTGAGAGGACTGATAGTGTGTGTGTGTGTGTGTGTGCATGTTTTCCAAGATATCTTTAAGAAAATAGCTCTTAAAATGCACCTCCTGTATCTATGAATTCATGCATATTCATAACCTGTTTTTCTCTCTAGCTTCAGCTTTTCTTTTCTATCAAATAAGGAATTAGATAAATTCTAAAGCTCCTCCCAGCACTCCTGTTCAAGAGTTCTAGACAGAGAGAAATCTATGCAAAGACCCAAATCCCTGGGATATCCTTTTTTTCACTGTGGCTTCACACAGCTAACCCAGTCCCTCATCACTGTTGATAACTTTGAGGGGAACAATTCTTGTTCTCCTGGTATCCCACTCAATTAGCTTATCATTCACCACCAAATAGAGATCACTGTGCCTTATCCTGTGTCAGGGACAGAGCCAAGCCCTGCTTATAAAGGAAACTATGAAGAAAACACAGTTCCTACTCTCAAGGAGTTTGCCAAGCAGTGAGGATATACACTCTGTGCAAACAGTCACACAGAGGCAGTGAAACTGCAAATCATGTGAGTGTCATGCAGACGGAGAAAAAGATAACTAAGATAAAGCACCAGGAGGACACAACTGAGAATTAAGGATCAGGGAATGGGGGAGTGGCTTTTTTTTTTTTCTAGCTAAGACACAAAGGTTATGTGGAAGGTTGCCAAGCGGTGGGTTTACCTCGCAAAATATTATCCAAAAACAGAAGCTGAAGCCAAAGTATTGACGTCGAAGTGATGGCAGTAACCCCATCTTTTGACATCCAAGGAAGACATTAGTCCATTCTAAATTTCATCGAATGCTATCAGCAAATTCCACGCTGTTTCCTGGAGACAGCTCATCAAAAGTTCAGAGTGTTTCACAGTGAGAGGAGACCTCCGCAGTCCTCTGATTTAACTCTCTTTGTATTTAGGAATCGCCTCAAAAATATACTACAGAATTATGAAGGCCTTAGCTATTCAAGTATCACTTTTTCCACTCTTGACAGTTCCAAGTTTTCTTTCCATTGATTCTTAGATTCTTAGGTTTCCCTTTTTAGACTGTAAATTGCATTGGGCAGGAATTTTGCCTCCTTTGCTCAGCAATGCATCTATCTCAAGAGTCAGGAACAGTGAGTGCCACGTAGGAGCTTTACAGAGTATGTTTATTGAATGAATTTATCTAGGATAAGATAAACTTCCCTCAATTTTTGCTCATTGACCTGAACAAACAATGTCTCATATAAGGACAATCTTACAATCATTAAATCGGAATATGAAAATAGCTCTGATTTTCCAGTTCTTCTCTCTGTTAAGCATCTTAGGTGTGATTTTTCTCAACATGAACCACTAAGCAAGATTCAATTGGGCATGGTAATTCAAATATATATGAGCATTTTTTTTACATTATCACCTCCTGTCGTTTATGTATTTATTTTTATGCAGCTATGTTTCTTACTTAACCCTTCGTCTTCTCATACATGCTCTTGTTTAATTAGATTGGTCACAAAAATAACTGTGTTTGCAAGATGGACTTCCAGGTAAGACAGTGAAGATTCTCACAAGAGTTTCACACATCTGCCAAATAAAACAAAATAACAGTAATATAAAACAAGCATTTATCTGCACTAGTTAAGGATCTCCAGAGAATCATATAGACAATGGGCTCACATAATTATGAAGGGCAAGTCCCATGATTTGTAGTTGGCAAACTAGAGACTCAATAAGGCCATTGGTGGCATTTTAGTTTGAGTCCGAAGGCTGAGAACCAAGACATCTGAGGACATAAGTTCCAGTCAAAAAACCAGCAATATTGAGATACAAGAGAAGCCAATATTCCAATTTAGGTCTTACAGTTAGATGCATCAACTCACAATATGCATCTCACAATAGTTAGATGCATCAACTCACAGTAGTCAGGCAGAAGTTCCCTCTTACTTTCTGGAACTCAACCTTTTTGTTCTATTCAGACCTTTAGCCAGTTACATGAGGCTCTTTCATGTTTAGAGAGAGAAATCTGTTTCATCTACTGATTTAAATGTTAGTCTTATCCAAAAGGAGCCTCCAAGATATCTAATGTTTCACTAAATATCTGGGCACTCCATGGCCCAGTCAAGTTGGTGCTTATCATTCACCATTGTATCACCTATCAGACTATCAAAGAGGAGTTTATGCATGGAAGTCCTGAAGGACTAACCTACAGAGAAAGAGCACCTCACAGATGTGGCAGCTTCTGGGAGCAGGGTAAATTTTGGATCTTGTAGGCAGGGGAAAAAGAAAGCTTCCATTTTCCTTGATTCATAGGAAGCCATGGAGCTCATGGAAATGATAGAAGCAGATGGGACAGAAAAGATTCAGGAAAATCTTGTCTGCACCAATGATTTTCTTGAAATAATTGTGGTTTTCACCCCTATTTTGCTGCAAAAGAAATGACAGCAAAGGCAAGACCAAATCATCCCACTCCCCAAATCTGTGTCCTCTTAAGCATCACTATTTTGTGTTTCAAAGCTGGTCAGAAACATCCAGCTCAACCCCTTCAGGCTCAAACATGGATACAAAGAGACAAACTCTTAAGAACTAATGTCAACAGCACAAGTGCTGGTAATGGGGTCATTGTGGCTGCCAGAAATCTGTTCAACTTTCTAATGCTGGGATCAATCCCAGATTAACTCATCAAATGGCAAAGAATAAGTGATCGGGCTGTTGCAGGTAGAATAGAGTTCACACTCTGGAATAAACCAAACGAAATAATATAACTTAGTCTCCTCTGTAATCCTATATCCAACTTCATCCAGTACAATGTTACAAGAAATGTGAAGAAATTAGAAAATAATACCCATCACATCCCCCAAAAAGTTCAACAGAAACTGTACCTCAGATGAGCCAGACGTAACAAACAGACTCTTAAGAAATTTACATATTATTATAAACATGCTCAAGAGCATATGGGAAAAGATACAAATAAATGAAAAGGTGAAGAATCTCAAGAGAGATTTGGAAATTATTTTAAAAAGAAGAAAAAAAATTCAAGAGTTTAAAAGTACAGTAGCTGTTTTTTTTTAAAATACATATTACATGGCTGAAAAGTAAACCCACAGGTCCAGATGGTTTTACTTATAAATTCTACCAAACTTTTAAAGAAGGAATAACATGAATTCTATATAATCTCTCCCAGACAATAAAAGAAGAGGGGAAATTCAAATCATTTTATGAAGCCAGCATTACCCTAACACTAAAACCAGACATAGATGGCACCAAAAATTATAACTACAAATCACAGTTTTATGTATTCAGAAATTCTCAAACAAATTAGTAAATTAGATTCTTACATTAAAAAATACATCATAACCGTCAAGAATTTATTCTGGGAATTCAAGGCTGTTTCAATATTCAGAAAAACCTATTATCTAACATATCATAGTTGGGTTTTATTTTATATTAAGTCAAATTTTATTTATCATACATACTAAATGATACAGACTATGTGACCATATTGATTAATGTGGGACAAAAATAAAAATTATTCTACACTTATTCATAATAGAAAAAATTGTCAGCAAGCTAGAAACACAAGGAAATGTCATCACATTGCTAAAGATGGTTACAAAAGAGCTATAACTATCTATCATATATATAATTATATATATATATATATATATATATATATATATATATATATATATAATCTTTTCCTTTTTTTTCTCCTTTCCTCTATCCCAGTTGGTTTTTTTTCCTTTTGATCAGTTTCCCTTTCACTTGGACAATATCTATTGTACATTTGGATTTTATTTACTCTTTCAGTTTTACAATCTCTGTCAGTTCATAAAAAGAAGTTTATGCTTTCATTGTCTGATTGTTTGATCATTTTTTTCATGCCTGTATCTTGCAATCTGAATGACTTTGAGGATAACAATATGCGATATATTAACTAGCGCTAGTTTATTATTTTGTTTTGAAATTCTGTATCATCGTTTTTATTCCTTTTTTTTAAAAAAACAGTTAAACACCAGAAAAAGCTATAGCCAATATCATATTTCAGTATGAAAGACTGAATTTTTTTGAGATAGGGTCTTATGATGTATTTCAGCCTGTCCTTGAATTCACTATGTAAAATTGCAGCAATCCTCCTTCCTCAGCCTCCTGGGTGCTGGGGTAACACATGCGTGCCCTCATGCCTTGCCTGAATGCTAAAGAAAGAAGTTAAATTATCATTAGTTGCAGATAACGTGATCCTTTCCATAGAACAGCACCTGAAAAACCCACCAAAAGTTTTAGATTTAGTAAAGAAATTCATTTATATTGCAGTATACAAAATCAATGCAAAAATCAATAGCATTCCTATTCACTAAGAATGAACCCACTGAGAATGAAATTAGAAAAAATACCTTTTACAAAGTGCCAGGAAAAATTAAACATTTTAGATTTAACCTAGGAAGTAAAAGACCTCTACAATGAAAACAACAGTACTCTGAAAAAAGACATTGAAAAGGACATGAAAAAGTGGAAAGATAACGCCTGTTCTTAGAGAAACAGAACAAATGTAGTCAGTGACCATACTTCCAAAACTGATATGCAGGTTTAAAGCAATCCCAACTAAAATACCAATAGCATTCTTCACAGAACTGGAGGATACAATCTTAAAATTTATATAGAATCAGGATAGCAAAAGCAATCTGAGCAAAGCAGGAGGCATCACACTGTCAGATTTGAAGTTGTATTACAAAGATACAGTGATAAAAAGTGTATGATAGTGAAACATAAACAGAAAAGAGAATCAATGGAACAGAATAGAGGATACAGAAACATCCCCAAGCACATTCAACTATTTGATGTTTAAAACCAAGGAACTTAAAACATATTGGCAGAAAGATAGCATCTTTAATAGTTGGTGGAAAAACCGGCTATTCTCATGCAGAAAATTGAATCTAGGCCCATATCTCTCACCATGTACTAAACTAAAATAAAAATGGATCAAAGAACTAAATATTGAAAAAGGAATAACTTACTAGAAGATAAGACAGGTAAAACTTTTTAAGCCATCAATGAATGCACAGACTTTCTGTAAAGAACCCTCATTGCACAGGAAATAGTACTATGAATCAATAAATGGGTTAAAATCAAATAAAAACTTCTGTACAAGAAAAGAAACAACCAACAGAATGAAAATATAGCATGCAGAAAAGAGAAAAAATTGCTAGCTGTTCCTGAAACACAGAACTCATATCTTTTATAAAGACCTCAAAAAATTAGATACCTCAAAATAAAAGACCCAATCAAAAGTGAGCAAGTGAAACAAATAAACACATCACCAAAGAAAGTGCAAATGGTCAACAAATACATTAAGAAATGCTCAACAGTGCTGACCATTATAAAAATTCAAATTAAGAAAACATCGAGCTGCTATCTTATCCAAGAAACAATGGCTCTCATCAAGAAATCCAATAATAACAAATGATGTAGAGGCTGCAGGGAAAAAGGAACTCTTCCACATTGTTGGTGGGAACATAAACTAATACAACCACTATGGAAAGTAGTATGGAGATTCCTTAAAAATTTAAAATTTAAAATTCCTTTTGATCCAGCTATTTCCCTTCTAGGTATCTTCTGGAAAGAGTTGAAGACATCATATTGCAGGGATATATACACATCCATGTTTATTGTAGCACAATATATAATAAACAAATCTTGGAAGTAGCTGATATGTCCATCAATAGATGAATGGATAAAGAAAATGTGATATGTGTCCACAATCGAGTACCAGTCTGCCATAAAAAAGATAAAGTTGTCTCATTTGTGTGAAAATGGATATTCTTTGAGACCACAATGTTAAGTGAAATAAATCAAATCATATGCTTAGTTTGTCTTAGCTTCTTTTAGATGGGAATCCTAAAGTAAAATAAAGAACAGAGTAAAAAATAGATGATAGAAAATAGGGACAGATCTTTCTCAAGTGGGAAAGGGACCAAGAGATGGTAGTAAAGGGAGAAGGGAAAGAAAGGGGATGAAAGAAGGAATTAAGATATGTTATGTACATACACTAACTCCATGCAAGGATTGTAAACATTATATACTGCATCATGGACCAATAAAAACAATCTCAAGAAAGAATGGGAAAAATAAAATTGCTTCCATCATCTTCACCCTGGTGCATTATGGTACTAGAAAACTTAACTAGTGCAATAAGGCAAGAAAAAGAAATAAAATACAAACCAATAAGGAAAGAAGAAACAAATCTGTGTCTATTTACATGTGATGTGAATGTCTATGTAGAAAATTCCAAGGAATTCACATAGAAACATGTAAAATTTCTAGTTCCAATGATAGCAATGTCACAAAACACAATGTCAACATGCAGAAATCAAGCGTATTCTACATATTATTAACAATATGAAGACAAATTTAAAGCATAAAAGTATCACCCTGAATAATAAAATACTTGGCTCTTAAAAAGAGGCTTAGCCCTGAAAAAAACAGTTGTATGTAAACCTAACAAAATATACCCAGAATATGCTGAAACAACAGAACACTACAATGGTAAAGTAAAAAGAAATTTAAATAAATAGACACATTGGATCCACAGATGGAAAAATCAAACACAGTAAATATGTCAATCTTTTCCAGGTTAACACAGAATTCCTATCAAAATTTCAGTAAGACATTTGGAGATAGAAACCAGCTGACTCAAAAATTTATATTGTGTGTCAAGAGAATTAGATAGCTAAAACGACTTTGGAACAATGAATAAAGTCAGAGGAAACTATTTGATTTGAAGGCTTAATCTTTATATTAATCAAAATGTTCTGGTTATGGTGGAGAACCATGAATCAATGAAACAGAAGAGTCTGGAGCTAGACCCACATAAATATAGCCAATTTGTTTTTGACCAAGTGGCAAAAGCAAGTCAGTGGACAAAGGGCAGTCTTTTCAAAACAGGCATTCAAACAATTTACCATAGATCAAAAGCACAAATTTTGCCAATCTCACCTTAAACAATATTAAGTCAAAATTAATATGAATGTAAAACCCAATAGATGATGTGACCATGGGTCTAAGATCTAACCAATGGAACATAGGCAGACAGCAATACCCATTATTACCCTTCCAGACTGACAGTCTGCCTCTATTTCCCTTCTGATTGGCTGGAAGGAATTGACCCTGAGGTCACTGGTGAACTATAGGCTGGAAATGGTAAAATCAGAAGAAGAAAGGAGCCTGGGGTCCTAGCTCACTGTTGCAGAAGCATCAATTTGATTTTTGGAACACTTGCTTATAATCACAAGAGATAAAAACTTGCAATGTTCTACTGACTGCAGGGATTTTATCTGCTAGAGTAGGAAATTGTACGTTAATGACACATGATTCCAACCTCAAAATGCTTGAAATATTTCTGCTTGGTGTCTTCCTGAGTTGGGTGTTCTGTGCTTTGAACACTCATCTACTATAAGTTATCTATTTTGTTAGCTTATGTTTGCATTTGAATTTGAAAGCACTACTTAACCTTCCATTATTTTCTTCCCTACCAGTGAGCAATTTTACCCTAGGTCTAATTATCATGCAAGAACCAATATTAATCCAAGTTCTAAGATTATTCATGCACCTATTTTCTTCCTACTCATTCCTGTGATACAAGACAGTTAGAAAATGGGAAAGGGAAAGGCACACAACTTATCAACCAAACTAGTTTTGCACTGATGAAATAAATTAATCATATTACTGATGACAAGAATGGACCAGGGCATTTCTGGATATGTGAGCAGAGAAGCAATCTTAGTTTCTTAAAGCTGAATTCCAGTTTGGAAAGTGGCCCGGGAATCTCCCCCATCTCAAAGGCACTCACGGGAAATTGTCTACAAAGATGGGCAGTCAAGACAGGCAGAGTGGCAGTTCGGACCTCCTCTTACCTGTGGGAGCCCCACTGTGTGCATTTACTATTCCTTCTACTTGCCTTTGGGAGTATGCACCCATCTCCTTCAAGCTGTGGATCCTCTACCTTGGCAGATGGCATTTACTTAGTATGGCAACTATTTTTCCTCTTGTTCCCATTCCAATGTTTAGAATTTAAGGCTTACTTTACTAACAGCCTCCTCTGTTATCCTAGGTAGCTTATAGAATTTAGTTTACACATTTTTTCCAGGATAATTAATTCATTCATTCCATCTTCTCACACAAGTTTTTGTTTTTGTTTTACCAAGGATCGAACTTATGACCTCATGCTTGTCAGGCAGGTGCTTAAGCCACTGAGCTAAATCTCTGGCCAAGCATCGATTTTCACAGGCCATATTACCACAGCACCCCTGACTCAGATAAAGAATCCTTAAGAAATATTGGGAAAGGTCAAGAACTAACTGGGAATTAGTTCCCAAAACTTTTTCCCTCAAAACTATTTGACAAATATTAATCATACACGCAGTATATGCAGGGCACAGAACTCGGCTCGAGCTGTGAGCAGGTGCATCACCGGCTTTGCAGAGCCTGTGGTCCAGTGCAATCTACAGACAAAAGGGAAAAGGAAACATTCTTGCTGGCAGCAATTTTACTTTCCTGACAGTTATCTGAATTGAATCAAATCGCCACTTAGTATCGTTAAGGGTTTAAGGCCCTAGGAGGCCTAGCATCTAAAATGCGTTCCATGTCATGCTGGTCACAGCAGTGTGGTGTGTGTTATGGCATGTCTACTCAGCTTTTGCTTCTGGCAAGTTTGTACATTTTTTGCACAGAAATCATATGTTAGGTTATTGTCTCCATCGCCAAGCCCAGTACCTGGCACTTAAGAAGCCCCCAGTAAATATTTGTTAAATGATTTTTATAAATAGCTCTGTGAGCAGGGTCCCTGGTTATTTTTCTACTGGCATGAATAATGGCTGTTTCTGTGGCACTTTTACTGTTCATATGAGGGTCGTGAAGTGGGCCATACTGATTGTGGAAAGGATTTGAGTAACTCTAGAAAAATTATTTTCAATAAACCTATTGTTTTCAAAACAAAGAAACAAACATAGCATGGATTTAACAGCACAGTGAATCCTCTGGAAAGGCCTAGTGAATTCAACATTGGTCTGATTTTTTAAAAAATATTCAATATGAAGCATAGAGGGAAGAATGAAGAAAAGACTGAACTGAAAATCAATGCCCTATGGGACAATATCAAGCAGTACTATATACATTCAATCAGAGTCCCAGAAAAAGAGCACAACAGAAAAATAAGTCTAAAAATAACGCACAAAATATTTCAAAATTTGATGAAAATAGCAAACCACAAATATTGAAAGCTAAAATCCCAAGAAGGCTAAATATACTGAAAACCACACATATGTACAACATATTTAAACTGATGAAAAACAAAGGCAATCCTGAATAAAAACAGAGAAATTATAAAAGACCCAAGGAGAAGACATTAGGGGGAGAAAAGATTTATCATAAGTGGACAAATAATAAGATGAATAGCCAACTCTTTTCAGAAACAAGACAAGCCAAACTGCAATGGAATGACATCTTCATACACCTTACAAAGACAAATTCAAACAGATCACAGATTTTTGAATTCAATATCCACTAGAAACATATTTCAAAGATGAAGGCAAAATGTCATATGTTAATTAACGAAAGCTGAGAGAGTATAATGTCAGCATACCTGTACTATAAGACACGTCAAAGGTAGTTTTTCAGATGCAAATAAACTGAAATAAGATGAAAACTTGGATCAAAGGAAGAACTGAAAAGCACCATAAGTGATAAATAGGTGAGTTAGCATAGAAGACCACTATTTATTTTTGTTATTTAATTAAAAGATACTTGACTTTTTCTATTTATTTATATTTATGGGTTGAACCCAGGGCCTTCACACTGAATCACAGTCCCAAAGTAATTTTCAGATAGGCTCTTGCTAAGTCAGTCAGTTGCCCAGGTTAGACTTCAATTTGTGATCCACCCGCCTCAGCCTCTCAGAGTGCTGGGATTAAAGGCATGTGCCAGCTCACCTGGGTCAACTGCTTATAGCATCAACAATACGAGTTTTTGTCACTATGATAAAACAGCCAAGAAAAGCAGTGCAAGAGAGAAAAGGCTTATTTTCACTGTTGGTTTCAGGGGTTTCAGTTGTTGGTGAGCTGTCTCAGTCATTTTTAGGTTGAGGAAGAAGCACCATGGAGAAATGGCATGGTGGGGGAAAGCCCTTCAACTCTTAGTTTCCAGCAAAGAGAGAGGAAGAAAAGTCAGAGAGGAAGCAGCTGGAGATCAGATAGTCGCTGAGGCCACCCCCCCCCCCGAGATTAAGCTTTTCCTCCAGTTTCTAGCACCTTCCAATAATCCCACCAAATTACGGTCTCATCATTGGAATGATCCACTGATAAAGTGGGATCCTCCATAAACCAACCATCTTCAAAACCCCACCTCTGAACACGTGAGCTTTTGGGGACAAATTTTAGATCCAAATCTACCAAAAAGATACTAAGTTTTACTACATAAGAATATTACATTTAGTAATATGATGATTTTTCTTTGACCTACTAATACTTTTGTAAAGATTATTGTATCCATATTCACCACCAGTAGTGTCCTCTTTTATATATTTGAATATCTTGGGATGAGGGCAATGCTGGTCTCACTGAATTTGCAAATGTCATTTTCTCTTCTCATTTCTGGAAGCTATTATATAGAATCAATTTTAGTATTGAAATATTTGGTAATATTTTAGCCCATAAAATTATCTGCCTGTCATTCAATTTCATTTTATTTAGAGCACATCTATTTTCTGTTTTACTCATTAGGTTTTATTATAAGAAAATTTCTGTTTGAAAAGAATCCGGCTGCTAAAACAATATTTGAAAATCACTGTATTAGAAGACCTGTTAGTTCCTTATAGTAATGAAATTCCATCATTGGAGATATTTTGATATTAGCAAAATGCATTGTCATCCTTCAAGGGTCAGAATGATCTAAGCAGGTTAGAGTGGCACTCGGACCTCCATGCAGTGGCCTCATTAAATTGATCCAGTTACATCAACTTACACATATATGTAATACGCACATGTTACATTATTTTACATATATGCTCTACAAGTGCATTATCAGATGAGTCTGCCAAATTTTGTAAAAAGCAAATACAATTAATTCTCAGTTAATCTAGCAAAAGATATTTAACTCATACTAGGAATCAGAGACATGCAAGTTAAGTAATTGCATCATATAATTTCATTTATTTATCAGGATGTCAAAAATTAAATCTTTTTAGACACCACTAGTGAGAATTTATATTGAAAATAATTTGACATTTCTGGTATAAAGGAGGAGAACTCAATTCAGATGTAACAAACTCAAATTCCTGTCTACAGAAGATGAGAAAGGGAAATCACACTGACATTTCTCTTTGCCACAGCAGTTTTCAATTGCAAAGTTTATAGCAAGTTTTGAGAATATGACAAAGAATAAAGAATAGAGTCAAGATGTATTTGAAGCATAAAATTTCAATGAGATACACTCATAGATGAAGCATTTTTGGCATCCAGCAGCACTTCTATCACGAACATGAACATAAATTTTGTGACAAAGTTGGCTAGTAAGCATGAATTCAAAAAAGAAAAAATAATAAGAGACAAAGGAGCCACAATAAGAAAAGTATTAGTGATATGTACTGAGTCTTTTAAAATCTAAAGCTAACATGAGTTAACCATGCAACCAATATTTATAGAGCAAACCATGTGAGAAAATACAATAAAGGATAATAAACTTACTTTAAAATTTTTATTGATTTTTTTTGAGATAAGGTCTCACTATGTAGTTCAGACTGGCCTTGAACTCACTATCTAGCCTAGGCTTGCCTCAAATGTGTGGCAATCCTCCTGCCTCAGCCTTCCAAGTGCTGGGATTACAGAAGCGTGTCACCATGCCCTGCTTGCTTTAAAATTTTTTAAAAATGTAACATGAGGTAGGAGGAGGTAGGAGGTTGTTTCTTTGATAACTGATAAGGTCAGTTGAAAAATATATATATATATACTTAATTTTCATTTTATTAGTACATGCTTGCAGTACATAATGTTTATATTCTTTATATAGAGTTGGTGCGTGTATATGACACAACTTAATTCCTTTTCCATCCGCTTTCCCTCGTTTTCCTCCACCCTCCCTCTGTCTCTTGACCCCCTTCCCATATGAGAAGGACCTGTCTCCCTACTTCCCATCATCTATCTTTTGTTTTGCTCTTTATTTGTACTTTAGGTTTCTCATATAAGAGAAACCACACGATATTTAGGCTTGTGCGTCTGATTAATTTCATTTAATGCTATGGTCCCAAAGTACTTCCATCTTCCTAGCAATGACTCAAGTTTATCTTTACAGCAGAGTAGTACTTCATTGTGTATAAATACCACAGTTTCTTTATCCATGCACCTATTGATAGACATACAGGCTGTTTCCCATATTTCACCACTATAAATTGTGCTGCTATAAATGTGGATATGCATGTATGGTATCACTGTGATACAATGCTTTTAGTTCTTTTGGAAAAATATCTACTTTCATTAGCCTCAGCGAGATACTTTAGAAAAATAAGAAATAAGGTCACTGTACTTTTTCCTTTTCTATTATGATCAAGTGATAGTGAAAGATTTTTTGCAAAAAATTGTCATAGCATTATCCTTTTATATAAGGTACTTATGTTTTCATGCATATATAAAAAGTGATATCTGAAAATATATTCCCTTAATAACGATAATTATTTCTTGGTGAAAGATTTAACATGACATAAAGTATTTTTTTCTTTTCTACGCTATTCCCCGTGGCTAGTATTATCTATAATCATCATATAAAAACTTTACAAGAACTTTAGCCATTTTTCTTCTTCTTAAAATTATCAACACATAAATAAAATCATAAGGCTCATCCCGTAAGTTTACTGTGACCCAAATAATCACTGAAATGTCTGTAATTCTAAATTTTATCAGGCTGGTTCCAACTAGTGAGAAAAAAAGAAAACTGGTGAGATGTGTATCCCTGACCCTCAAGGAGATACTGGTCCTCACTGGCCGCTCACCACAGGGTGCTTAGGCCTCTCCTGCTCCCCTTCTCTTCTCCCCATCACCTGCCTCTTTCCTTGTACCCTTTTAGATGGAGATTCTTTCACCATTGGCGGTGAATTGGAATAGAAATTCTACAGGCTGTGTTTCAGGTCTATTGGATCGAAAGAGATCTTTCCTCCCTGCCTACTTCTCTCTTGAAGGAAACTGCATTTATTGCTTTAATTAGTGCACCAAGCTGTAGGCAGGGATGCAAGTCTTCAGCTCCTCTCTTGACAGCTTCGAACTGGGGGGAGGCAACTTGGAGAACTTTCTGCTGCAGAACACCAGTGCCAGCTGGATAATTAGTACTGTGTGGCTAATAGTTAAAAGTGGGAGGGGGGCTGAACATTAGCGTGAGCATCTTTTAACATTCTAAAATGGGTCTCCAAAAAAAAAGATGGTGATGCAATGCTTGGGAGATTTTTCTTAAGCGTGACTCACTGTGTTAATGTTTCCTTTGTGTTGAGGGAGGAGCAGGGTGTTGATACTCACCTAACCTGCAGCAAATGTCATTGAGTTGCTGAGATGGCTTTCACTCTGTGTTGAAAGGAGAGAATAATTCCCTACAATTATTCCTCCAGGGAGAATTAAATTTGCCAGCAGATTAAGGTAAGAAAAGACAAAATTTCCTAAGGTATTTTGAGAATTCAGCAAGGTCTCAAGAAGGCCTAAGTTTTAACGATAATAACCAGTAGTGTGTCTAAGGGTGATTTCCAAAGTTTTTAATGACTAGTTCAGATGTATCCCAGGCTGATCCAAATGGACGCCAGGCCTAACTCTGCACAGGGTGCACTGCATGTTGGTGTTAGCACTGGTTGAGTCTCCTGTCTGCATACGATATAACCTGCTCTCTCTGCTTCCCAGCACCATGAGGTAGGCAGTTCTACTCACCCATACCTTCCTGCCATGATTCACTGCATCACATTGGAGCCAGACAATGAAACCAGCATAGTTTTAGCCCAACCATGGAGCAAAACCTCTAAAACATGAGCCGAAAGGAACCTTCCCTCCTTTAGGTTGTCTACCTCAGCTATTTTGCTATAGTCATTGGAAACTGACTATGCAACAACTGTACATTGGTTACTAAGCACTAAACTGTTCATGGACCACACATAAGCAAATGTGGCTATGTCTCCGTAAAATGTTATGGAGATTAGACTTTGAATTTTGTATCATTTTTGCATGTCATGAAATATTAATTTTCCTTTTAATGTTACTGGCCATTTGAAAATGTATAAAACATACTTAGCTGGTAGATTGTACCAAAAAAAAAGATGTTTGTCCAGATTTGCCTGTTGCTTATAGGTTCCCATTGGTTCCTATGGGACAGATAGAGGAGAGGATCAATGAATCCACTGGGCCAATGAAAGGTTTCTGCCCATATGATATTTGCCAAGTCATTATGGGCAACATGGCTGAGAGACCCCAGGAACAATAGCATACCAATTTCCTGCTTTTTCTCTCCTCAGCCCAGAATAAAACTGCCTCTTCCTCTTCATGCTCTCCAATCTTCCTCCAATCAGCAACTGATATATCACCTTGACTGCCTCCTCAAACTCTACCCCCAATCAAACCCAATAAAACCCCTTCATTGTTCTGGTCAGAGGGAATCTTGTACTCTTCTGCCACCCTCCTGTGCCTGCAGTAAAGGCTTCTTTATCTCTCTTCCTCCCTCTTTGTCTCTCAACTGCTTGGAAAAACCTTACAGCCAGTTGGCTGATGGTGAAAGGTGGGGATAACATACAAACTGATATGGATGAGGATGCCATCTGTGTGGCACAGATGTATGAACTATGGAATCTTAGGGTTGGAAGGAAGCTCAGAGATGCCTTGAATGACCTTCTTAGGGTATTTACTTCTCTTCGCTCACTTCCAATTGACTGGGCCAGCCACTTGCAAGTACCTGACAGTTCCCCAAGGCAGCCTGTGTTATTGGCTGTGGTGGACAAGCAATTACATTTATACTTTCAATATATTAAATCCCAGTAAGGTTCTCTCCTTGTCTCTCTATTTTACCCTTTGGAAGACCTCAAGGAATAAATTTAAGCAACACTTTCACCTTTTCAGATAGCTAGACCATCACTTGAAAGTCTTCAGGTGTTTAACTATATTGCCTACCTATTTTTGCCACCAAATTCAGTTATAATTGAAAGGTTTTAAAGACATGGCTCTATGTTTCCTATTCTTTTTCATTTCTTCATGTACTTTATATTAGCTTATTTGTTTATAGTGTGAAGAAAATTAAAATAAAGCACTGAGAAAAGAAAATTACATTGTTTCCTTTAAAAGTGGTGTATAATACACATTTACATAATATTAAAAATATGTGCCAGTGTACCTTGGTAACTAACACTAATCAGCTTATGTGACAAGGTCTTTGGAACATGAGAGAATAGCTTAGGTTTGCCTCAAGAAAAAATGCTAATCCCAAATGAGTATTACCTTCTTTGCAGAATGGATATTGCCAAGGTTAACTCTTCTAGCGCTTTCCCATGTTTTCTTATCTTTAGTCAAATATAAGGCAACTTGTCAAAGTCAGCTTAATAATAGATATGATGAAATATACAAAACAGTAGGGCAAAAATGCATGCTTAGGTGTGAGTGTGTGTGTTTGTGTTAATGCACTTACAATATGGTATCATAACTACTGAATTGTAAACTGAGATGTATAATAAATGTAACAGATTTCGCAGACAGACAAATTTTATCAGCTAATAGTTGTCATTATGTAATTTTTGGATAACTTTAGGCAAGTTACTTCTCAAAGTACCTTTACATCCTAGTTTATTTATTTATTAAATGAGAGTAATAATGCACGTTACAGATTTAAATGGAAAATGTTAGCAAACTGCTTAACAGAATCTCTAGTATTCAAACATCATTGTCTTTTCTTTCTTTTAAGCCTTTACTTATGGGAAAAGTATAAATAAGGGGGAAAAGTGAGGTGCTAGTAAAGCTGATAGGAGGAAATTTCAACCTGGAGACACAGATATATAATCCAAGAGACTCACTCTTTGCTTTCATTCAATAAAATTCTTTCCCTAGAGTAATTAAAGTACAATTGTAATATGATTCAATTTTAGCTTAAAAAGAAAATCTCTCATCTGGAGATGATTACAAAGAAGTAGACTGGTGTGGTTCTCATTTAAAATGTAAATGTTGGCTTAAGTGTGTGATATTGTCTCACACTATAATAAGCAAGGAAATCTGTTGTATCCCTGTAGGTCAGGGTGTTAAGAACACATAACTTTGTCCACCAAAGCACTGGGATAATAGTTTAAATTTTTATACCAGTGTGCTCTATACCTTTAGATGACGTGTTTAATATCTCAGTTTCTTTGATCATCATAAAAAAGTGGTAGGAACCCGTTTTACAGAGGGAAAATGTGGCATTGGTTGGGACCCACAATGAGTTAATGGCAGAGCCAGGGTTGGAAACAGGCCTGCTGGCCATGTTAGCGCTGCCCTTCCTGAGTTCTCCAATGCATTCTTCCCCTCTCCATGGCTCCTCATTTCTTCCTCTCCCAATTCAGTGGAAGAAGACAATCAGTACTTCAAGCCTGATGAGCAAGGATCTTAAATCTAAATACTCCCAAGCCCCATCAGATGACCTGAGTAAGTGAAGTCCATCTGAGGAGATTGCAGACAGAATGTAATGGAGGGAACAGTGAATATTCAGCTCCAATTCATTTTTGAAGAAAGAGAATTAAGTGTTTTCAACATTAGGCAGATACTTGCTAAACATGTAGCCAGTGCCAGACAGCCTCCTTGGCACTGGGGCTACTGTGGCTAAGAAAACAAGATTCTGTGTTGTGGGTTGAATACTGCAACCCCCTCCCATTCACGTCCGTGCAGCACCTCTGAATCTGATCTTATTTGGACACAGACGTTTTGCAGATATAATTAAGATAAGAATGATGCTGAGATCATACTAGATTAAGGTGGACCCTAAATCTGGTGAAGATTTCCTTATAAGAGACAGACTAGAGATGCCCTGGCACAGAGGGAGATTGCCTTGTGAAGACACAGGCAGAGACTGGATTGATGTGTCTACAAACCAAGGAATATGAAGAATTGCTGGGAATCACTGGAGACCAGAGGGTAGGCATAGGCTAGATTCTCTAATTTCACTAGGCTGTCCGTACAGTGCGGTGTCAGGATTCCACATGGCATGTGTTTCCCTAGTCTTTTCCACTGTGTGTAACAGTTCCTCACTCTTTCCTTACGCTTCCTATGCTTGACACTTGTGTGGAGTTCTGTCTTGCCTGGAATGCCTTTCACTTTGGATTTGTCCGGTGTTTTTGCTGGATGAGACTGAGGTTAGGTGTCACTTGGAAGGATGCTTTGTTCTTCTCAGAGTGTTGGTTGGGAGGTTTGTGATGCTGACTTGTGTTTCTAGTGAGCCTCACCTTAATTATTTGTCTTAGTGCTGTCTGGCAGAATTCTCTGTAAATTCATTATTCCCCCTCCTAATTACTAAATATTTACATGAGATTGTGAAAACATCCTATCTCTGCTTAGGTTTTGAGTGCTGATTTTAGCATTCACTGATGGATCTAGGCAAGACATTTTGAAATGGAAGCGTTATGCCTCAAGACTTTTGCTATCAGATTTTAAATGTGCTATAGAGGTCCTATGATAAAAGGAATTTGAAGAATAGACTAACAAGTAGGGAATAAGAAGAAAGCACCTATTAAAATATCGAAACGTATACACAAATATAAGCATAACAAACAGTGAGGAAAGTACATATTATTCAACAAATTATGTAAAGACAATTGGCTGTTTGGCAGAAAACATTGATCTTTATTTTCAATGGGTCTAAATATAAATTCCAAGTATGTCTATATAAAATTAAATCTATAAGCTAGAAGAAACTCTAGGAAAAAAGTTTTATAATCCTGAAAGGGAAAATTTTTGCTAAGCATAACTCAAAACAGGAAGCCTTTTAGCACTGCTTGAATATCAAAACCCAAAAACATGTTAACCTATAAAAGTGTCATTAAATGAATTGCAATACATCCACACCAAAGGATAACAGCATAACCGTTAAAAAGAATGTGAATATTCTATGTGTTTTAATTAAAAATAAAAGCAGAATAGGAGTTGATGAACATCCAGTTTGTTTATTGATTGTTGAAACTAAAAATAATGAGAAGGTATTACAACTTTTGCTAAATTACACTCTTGTTACTTTTATCCTAGGGAAAAAAATTAGATGCAGCCAAATTGACCCACATAAATTTTCATAAAAATGTCATCAAGCGTGAAATGTTCAACATTTGGGGAACTTTTAAGAAAAAAGAAAACACTGATGTGATGTGAAGTGAAAAAAGCAAAATCAGTACATATGTGCTATAAGATGCCAACTTAGGAAAAATGAATACAAAATGGGAACAGAAATTTCTCTATGCTTTGGAAAGTTTGTTTCTTCAGATCGGAAGTTCTCATGTAAATCTCTATTCTTCCATCCAAAATTTAGACAAAGATTCATGCTAAAGATTTTTGCTGCATTATTATTTTAATAGCCAAAGCATTGGAATCTAAGAAAATAATCCCAAATTTTGGAATTACTAAGCTAGAATTTACTATATTTGTAGGATGAATTATTTGAGGACTATTAAAAATAATGTTGAAGAAGAATTTTAATAAATGTGCAAAGATCCATGTGGTATAAGATAAAAGAACAGGAAACAAAAAGAGATCTAGTCTTCATTGTAAAAATATATGCATAAAGAAATTCAGAAAGAAATTACAATAAAACGAAAAGTAGTTTCTGAAATATTGATGGGGATATGGGCAGTCTCAATGTATTCTTTTATGCTTCTTCATGTTGCAAATTTTTGTTTTGTACTAATTTTATTATCTGAAAGGAATAACTGTCTTAAAAAGAAAGAGAAAACCAAGGAGTAGGATATTTTTCTGATATATATTCTATTCAATATTATCAGTAGCCTCCAAGGACTGAGACAGCACAATTTGGCCTGTAAACTTAGAACAACTCATTGGTCTGAGTGATTCTGAAAGACAGACCTTTATCTGTTGGTTTCATTCTGCCTCAGGAGGATGAGTTTAATAAAAATAAGGATAGAAGGATAATTGGTGCCTTGGGGTTTGCAACATGCTGTTTTTTAAGAAAAACTTGTGATAATGATACTTTTTAGTCAGTAAAATGCAGACCTCTCTCTGAGTATGAATAAAAACCTAAAAGAAATGTGTGCTAGGAAATGAAAGGATAAGTAAAAAGCTGAAAATTCAATGAGGATGAGCAAGAGGATTCTGTGTGTGTGTGTGTGTGTGTGTGTGTGTGTGTATGTGTGTGTGTGTACCCTATGTGTGTGCACTCGTGCACTCATGTGGATGGGGAATGGTTTTTTTTTTTTTATTTTAAGCCTGAATATAAAATAACTTTACCCTGTGGCTTCAGAAAAGAATAATGACTTGTTCTCAAAAAAGACATATTTCTAAAATTTCTTAACACAAGCTTTCTTAATACATGTAAATATTCACTTTTTAATCATTAAAACCACCAATAAGAAATAAAGGAAAACGGAAAAACTAACATGTGGAGAATCATTGCCAAATTGCAGATCCTCAGATATAAAGTCAGATGATAATAGAAGTCAATAGAATTAGATGTCTAAACACTTATTTTACAGGTATTTATTTATAATTAAGTTTCGAGGACTCTCCAAATTAAATTTACAGTGGTTTGCACTGCTACCAGTGAGTAGAAGCTGCGAAGTCCGAAGTTCGGCTCAGTGTAAAGGTACTTTAAAAATAACCATTATAGATGTGCTTCCAATTGTCTTGGAGCACTTCCTGTGATGATGATTCAGGCCAGCCTGTGGCCCTATCAGGCATCATGCTGTTGACACTGGTTATTTGGTTTCCTGTACCACACAGTATCATGACACCTCCTGTGTTCCTTCTTCTGGAGTCCTCACCTAGATAATGGTATCACCAAATCTTCTATCCAGTTGCCTCATTTTGTAATCTCTGGGTCCTTAATCATTATCTCACCTTCTCATATTGTTATGGTCTAAATGTTAAATTCATATGCTGAATGTGAATGTTAAATTCACATGCTGAAATATCCTCTAACATGACAGTATTGCACAGCAGAATCTTTGAGAGCTGTTCATTTCAGAAGGGTGAAGCCCTCATGAATAACTTCAGGGCTTTCATGGAAGAGACTATGGAGATGAGGTAAGGCCCTTCCACCGTGTGAGAACACAGTAAGAAAGCATCCTGAATGCGCTAGAAAGTCCTCACCAGACCCTGAATTTGCCAGTGTCTTGATTTTGGATTTCCAAGCCTCCAGAACTGGGAGAAGTAAATATCTTATGAGCTACCAGCTTATGGTATTTTGTTATAGCAGCTTGAACGGACCAACACACATACCAAATTGAGTGTAATGAAAACTTTAGAGAACTCTATGTAGTATATTGAGTACCTCCTAACCAGTTAACTTCCCCATTGATTTTGTCGTTCTTATCTTCCACTTGGCCTTTTATAATAACTTCTTAAGATGTCTGGCTCAGTCAATCCACCTGAGTAATAATATCTCAGGTTCTTGGTTCAAGACCTCACATTTTATAGGTGTTCAATAAATATTTGGTGGAATAATGAATGGATGACATCTGAATAAATATAAAGTCTCAACATGAAGGTAAAATTGTGATATGAATATAGAAAAAAATAGAAGAAAAGAATATGGAATATGTTATGTTTCTCAAATCATAGATGAAATTATGTATTACTTAAACATAGACTCTGATTAAAATAATGCACTGTAAAGTCTAGAAAAATCACAAAAAGTCTATATAAAATGATATAATTTATAAGCCAATAAAGAAGATAGAAAACAAAGCATATGAATATTCAATTTTAAAAAACCATAAAATAGGAGAAGAAAAGGAAAACAGGTAAACTAAATAGAAAAGAGCGGACATGGGAGTAGACATTAATCACATTGTCATCTTATTAAATCTGAGTGATTTAAATCCATCAATTAAAATCCTGAGGTTATCAGATGAGATAAGAAACAAGACCAAACTCTACGCTCAATAAGAAACTCAATTTAAATACATGCTAGACTGAAAATAAATAACTGAAAAAATACATAACAATTATATATTTAAAAAGAGTGGTAATACCTATATTAATATTAAGCAAAGTAGAATTCAGAGCAAAGAATATTATCATAAATTAATTAAAAGTATTGAAAAATAAAACTGAGAAATTCCCTAAGAAAAAGACTTAAATTTGTATGCTCCCAATAATGAATCTCAAAACACAAAAGGTAAACTCAGAATTGAAAGAATAAATAGACAAATCCATGTTAAGCTGCACTAATTGGAAAGTAATTACTCCACTGTTTTATAATACTCTTAGGCATACATTGTTTCAAAGTCTAATCTAATTAAAACTGAAGGACAGTTTTTTTTAGGTCCATCTTTGAAAGTTTTTATGATACCAGCAAGACTCTAGCTATCATTTTTCCCTGGTTATCTGATGGACAATTGGATCATGTTTTAATACATGATAGCTATTCTTAAGGATAACCTGTTCCTCTGAGCAAACATCTCTGATCTATTACTTTAGGAATCTGATTTTTTAGCTTCATCCTTCCAGTTTGGAATGCTCCCTATCATAGGAATATGCCGGGGTGAGAGTGACCAGGACCCTGCTGTTACTCGCTGTCATGCTTGGGGGAAAATCTTTGTCCTCTGAGTAGCTGCTGAGTGGAGGGACCAAGGGAAACACTGACCTCTTGGACATATTCACCAGGAATTTCATTCTTGTGACTTGGAGTTGAGGGAAGTTGAAGAAAATTTTAAGGCCTGACCTGTCCAGTGATATACATATTGACTGGGAGCAGAGAAGGGAAAGCCCTAGACTTTTAGCTGTACCTCCTGGAGTGAGTGTTCATCAGGCTGAGGTGTAGAGGAAAGAGAGAGCAAGTCATGATTCAAGTGCCACAAACTCAGGTGTCTTACTGAGTTTCAGTAGATTTTTTTTTCCTCTGTAAATACGTCTTTATTTCTAGTTGCGCTTTCCAGATACTTAAATGGTTGATGTGCGATTACACACATTATAATATGTCTACTTCAGTCTTTCCATGAATCTACATGTCATTTTGCTTATTGATTATACTCCTTCTTTTGAAGTGAGTCTGCAGAGCTCCTCATACTGTTATTCTGATGGACTCTTTAATGGTTTTCATGGAAATTAAGTGCCCAAACATGTATGCTTCCAACATTAGAAGTTCAAAATGCCTAAAACAAACACAGATAGGATTGAAAGGGGAAGCAGATAAATCCATGTTAGGATTCACTAATTGCAAACCAATTAGTTTGGAAACTAGAAAAAAAAGAACATTGTACCTCTGTACCTCATACAGATATGAGTAATTACAAGGAGAACCAGAGGTAGTTATAAAATGTTAGCCCTCTAAAAAGTGAGTAAATCTTGAGACAGTATTAGTATTTTCAGGACATCAAAGGACAGGGGTCAAGTCCACCTCATTTCCTTCCAGATTTAAGGAAAGATAGCTCCTTGGTTCATTGGATAAATGATGGTTTTGAGATATAAGGCATTATACTATGGATATATTTCAGAAAAGTTGAATCAAACCTTTATGGAACTCTTGGAGGTCACCACTGTCTTGTTCGCTTAGAGTAAGAGAGAAAAGGGCTGGGATATAGATCAGTAGCACAGCACCTGCCTGGCAAGTGCAAGGTCCTGAGTTTGATTTCTGGCATAAAATACAAGAGAGTAAGATCTCTGTGAACTAGGAAATTGGTGTTTGCCTGGATTTGGGCAAAAATTGGAATGTTACACAGCAGAGAGAAGCGATTATTTTACTTTTACTTTCTATATTTTAAGGACCTTCAGAAAAGCTTGAATATAACTTCATTTCTTATATTACAAAAGCAGGCTTCCTAAATGGAAAAAAAGCTTTTTCCAAACTGGGCCTGTTATCCACAACTCTGCCTCTGACAACAGGTTAGCAGTCCTGTCTTGGGAGTAGGGGGCTCTGCTCTGCCAGGCTTTTTTAAGGTTGAAAATTGACACTTTTAGAAACTCTTGGAAAAGAAGGCAGAGATCTAATGGCTTTGCTGGCAGTTGTGCAACTTCGTTGGAACCCATAGTTGTTCACACCCTTGTACTATGCTGGCAGTTACTGGATTATACTATCACGTCAAATTCAGCTTTTGGGAGAACAGTGTTCCCTAGCAGCGCTGGTCAGTGAAGAGAACAATATCACAATGTTTACTCTAAACGAGCTTGGAGACCTTCTAAGCTCAGTGCTTGCAACGCATATTATACAAAGCCTGTGGGTTCTAAAGAGATGCTCTTCCACAAGGAAAACAAGAGAGAACCTTCAGGAACCAGGTGCTGAGCCATCCACTAAAACCCATCATCCTTACAGCCAGAGCAGCTCTACTTATGAGCCTTTCTTTCTTTCTTTCTTTCTTTCTTGCTTGCTTGCTTGCTTTTTAAAAGATTTTTTAAATTTAAAAACAAAACAAAAAAGGATAAAAATGATAAAGAACTTCAAAATCTAGTAAGAAATTAACACTAGTAAATATATTGCATATTTTTCCCTTAGAAATAGTTGCTCAGGTTACAGGATCTAGACATGAAAAATGTGATCAAACAATCAAACAATGAAAACAAAAACTGTTCTTTTTGATGAACTTACAGAGACTAGTAGTATAGTTATCTGTCTTGTATATATATATATATATATATATATATATACACACACACACACATATATGTATACCTTTATACATATTATATTTTCCCTTCTTTTTTTCCCCCCATCCCAGTTCTTTCCTTTTGAGCACTTTTCTGTTCATTTTCACAATGTCTATTGTACATTTTGGATATTATTATACTTTCAATTTTTTTACACTAGGGAGACAATATGATATTTACACATGAGTTTGATTTATTTCACATATAAGTATGGTCTCAAGTGGCATCCATTTACCTATGAAAACCTCAAGTTTATCCTTCTCTATAGTTAAGAAATACTCCACTGTATAAAAATATCACATCTTTTTTTATCCATTCTTCCATGGATGGGCATTTGGGTTGTTTCCAAGATCCAGCTATTACAAATGGTGCTGCTATAAACATTAGTGCACATATATCGCTGTGGCATGATGTTTTCAGTTCTTCTGGGAAAATACTCATAAGGGGAATAGCCGGATGGAATGGGACTTCCAGTTTTTTGTGGAAGTCTTTGATTTCCACAGTGCTTGTAGCAGTCTGCACTCCCACCAACAGTGGAGAAGGGCTCCTTTTTCCCCACAGCCTCATCAACATTTGTTATCGGTTGATTTCTCGATGACAGCCATTCTTTCTGGTGTGAGATGGAATGTCAATGTTGTTTTAACTTGCATGTCTCAAATGACTGCTGATGTTGAACATTTTTTCATGTGTTTATTTGCCATTTGTATTTCTTCATCTGAGAAGTACGTGTTCATCTCAGATGCCTGTATCAGCTTTTCTTAAACAGTCTCTGGTTTGCAATGATTTGACTTAGGATTTAAAAAAAATATTATGGTACAAAAGTGACATGTATTCAGTACTAATCATGCTCAAAATTCTAACTTTTGATTTTTTCCTTGTTAGTATTATGTGGTACAGTGTTCTCCCCTGTGGTGCTGGACATGAGCTATTTAGTGCTTTGTTATAGAACAGACTTGGGTTTCATAATTTGGCCAACTATAGGCTAATGTGTTCAGGGCATGTGTGAATGAAGGCTAAGGTATACTGTGATATTTGGTAGATTTGATGTATTAAATGTATTTCAATTTAAGGATATTTTCATCTTATAATGCGTTTATCAGGATAAAACCTCACTGTAAGTCAAGCAGAATCTGTATTTGGATTGGATTCCTAAGGGGATTTCATTTAGTAGAAATTGGTATTTTTCTGAGTGAAAAAATGCTTAGTTTGGCAATTATTGCTTTAGATTAGAAGTTGTCAAGCATTCTGTTGGGTAGATTCAGAAAGTAAATAGTCTCTGTCACATGTTTATCTTTGTTTTTGTTTTGTGTATTTTTGTATCTGCTTTTGTAACCTTTGCAAGAAGACCATTCTCAGATTACAGACCACATGCAAACAGGCCAACAACTGATCTAGTTTGCCGATCTCATTTTGTATATGATAAAATTGAAACCCACAAAAGGAAAGTACCCTTCTAAGATACGGTCATGTGTCCCTAAGAGCCTGGAATACTTCTGTGTCATTCTATAACCACCATAGCACACACTTGTAGAAACAGGGCTATGACATCACTGGGTGGTATAATCTTATGGGATCACAATCACACATGTGGTCTGTAGGTGGAAGTGCTGTTGCATGGCACGTGACTTGTATGTAAGTGAATGAGGCCGAATGAGAACCTGTGTAAAGAACACTTCCCAGCAACATAATCCCTGTGTTCCCTGTCAAACCTCTCTGCTCCATCAGTCACACTCTCAGCCTGTTTGGAGTGGCTGACCACAAAGTGCCCAATTTCTGACCTGCAGAACTGTGAACTAAATTAAATGATATGATTTTAAGTCACCAAATTTGTGGCTGCTTGCTACACAGCAATACAACATAAATAGAGCACTCTTTCTTTGCATGTTGCAAAGTAGGGACCCAGTTTGCACTTGGTAACCAGGATTGATCACCTTAGTCACTATTGTAACCCTCCTGCTGTCTTCTTTAATGGCATGAGAAATGCTAAGCAGTCAGGTGTCAATCTCAGGTTCTTGCTTAATGGAACAATTATTGTATACTCTGGTGGTAGCATATATATCTTAGACACTAAAATCTTTCATCAAGCAGAGGTCAAAGTTGAATTTTTAGGGATAATAGTGAAACAAACCACTTCCATTTCTCCCTTTTGATTTTCAGACTTATATTCTGCCCCTGGTTAAGAGTATCATATATTGAAAGTTGATTCAGCATATAACATATCCTGGAGGATATGAGCATAATACATGTTATATATGAATATAATATACATATGTTTTATATAAATACAATATACACAATCCTATTAGTAGTATGCAAATTCTCAGTGTATCAGGGATTAACTAGGGGAGATACTCTCAAATAGGTTTTCAAAGTGCTTATGGTCCAAATAGCAATGAAGAGAGTTCTGATTGTCTCACATCTTTGTCAACACTTGCTATTGTAAGTGTTTTAAATTTTTTTTAAATTATTCTTGTACATATATGATAATATATCTCAGTGTAGTTTAATGTGCCTTTTCATGATGACAAATCCATTAAATATCTTTGGCTTACTTTATGGCCATTTGGATTCCCTCTTTTGAAAAGTACTGGTTCAAGTCTTATGCCCTTTCTTACTGTCAGAATGTCTGTTATATTAGTCACTATTCTTTCCCTGGGACAAAATACTCACTACCTACAATTTAGAGAAGGAAAGGTTTATTTGGGCTCTTGGTTTCAGAGTTCAGTCTATGGTAGATCAGCTCGAAGGCAAAAATGGCATGATGGAAGGGCCTGGAGGAAAAAAGCTGCCCACTTCATGGTGACCAGGAATCACAAAACAGGGGAGGAGTCAGGAACAAGAATACAGCGTTCTAAGCCATTCCTCAGGGACCCACCTCCACCCAGACCCCGTGGTGACAATAGTCAGCTATGAACTCTGCAGTGTGCTTATCCACTGATGAGCACAGTGCCCCTGTGAGCCCATCTCCCTCCTAAAGGACCACTCTGAACACATGACGCCTTTGGGGGACATTTTAAATTGAAGTCATAACATTCATTTGTAGATTCATTTGTAGGTTATTTGTAGATTTTATATAGTTTTATGGGTTTCTCTTTTTAAATATCTTCTCCCAAGCTATGGCTTGCTTTGCTAATCTCATCAGGGTTAGTTTTAATTAAAAGAACTTTTTAATTTTGATGAATTTAAATTTCTCAGTGTTTTCTTTCATGTTTTAAATATTTGGTATTCAGTTTAAGAAACTTTTACCTTCTCCAAAATAATAAAGATTTTTAGGTATATTTAGAACATTAATTGGTTTATCTTTCATTTTAGGGCTATTAGCCACCTTAAATTAATTTTTGAAAACAGTGCAATGTAGAGGGTCATTTCATTTTCTTTTTTCCATACAAAGGTCTCTTCACCCAGACAAAGTATCTTCTCTTAACACCTATGTTTAAAGTTGTACATGAAGTCCTGGCAACCACACAGAGGCAAAATAAATAAATAAAAGTTACAAGTACCAGAAAGTAAGACGTAACAATATCGTATTCACATATGGCATGTTTGCGTATGTAGGAGATCTAAAAGACCAAAACTTTCAAGATCTAAAAGACAAAATTTTCAAACTAATATGTGAATTTGCAAGGTCAGTAGATATGAGTTCAATAAATAAAAATAAACTTCATTTATGTGGAATAGTAGTAAGCAGTTAGAAAATGACATTCTATAACATTCTAATTTGCAACAGTATCAGAATCATCAAATACTAATGCTAAATCCAACAAAAGATGTGTAAGCCTTCGACGTTGATAACTATAAAATTGCCAAAGGAAATTAAAGACATCTAAAAATTTGTAAAGATACAATATCTTTGTAGGTGGAAAAATTTAATAATTTTCACATTTCAGGGGATTTCTAATGTATTTTTTTCCTTTATTAATTTATGGATTCAATGCAATCTCAGTGACAACCATGCAGGATTTTTGGGGAGAGGAGATGATTGAGGATGATTAACAATGAACAAATAATTCTAAAATTCATATGGAATTACAAAGAAATAGATAAAGCCAAAACAAGGGGCCAGGGATTTGGCTCAGTGCTATAAGTGTCTGCCTGGCAAGTGCAAGGTCATGCATTTGATCCCTGGTACAAAAAAAAAAAAAGTATAAAGCCAAAACAATCTTGAAGAAGGGAAAAATTAGAGCAGTTAGCAAGAGTTATTCTCTACCATCAATAATCATGAAAGTCTGTTATTGGCAAAAGAACAGATAAAGTGAACAGTGGAAAAGAACACAGATCCACAAACTTAATTTACAATGAGGATGCTACTGTAATTCAAGGGGGGAAAATAATGGTCTTTGCATTAATAAGAATTATGTATATCTGTGGGAATACCCTTATGGATATAAGTAATGGCCACTTTATTTAAAAAAATGATTTCTCATTTATATAAGAAAGATAAAAGTGTTAATTGATAGAAATGTGAAGGTGGTCAGAAGATGAGGGAAATGCAGAGATGCTGGTCAAGGCAAACACATTCCCATAATGAGAAGGTTCTGGAGCCCTCACATACAGCCTGGTGACGGGAGCTAATTATATTATACTGTGCACCTGACATTTGCTGAAAGTAAATCTTAAACACTCACCATACAAAAAGGGTAAGTTTGTGAGGTGATTAACACATTATTTAGGTTGATCATGATAATCATTTCACTATATGTTGGTTCTTCAAAACATCATGTTTGTATGCTTGAATAGATACAATTCATATTTCTGAATTATACTTCAAACAATATGAAGAAAAAATTTTCCTGTGGGTACTAAGGTAAGTGTCAAATACAGAGCAAAATTTGATAAATGGAGTATATTCTACATCCTAATTCTCTTATAATAAAATATTGTACTATTTCAACATTTTCAAGACTACGCTCCCTTTCATATAGAGGAAATTTGGGAAATATTTCTTCAAGACAAATTTTATCGAATAAGTTCTCTGTGTAGTTCTTTTTTAATGTTTGGCTAAATATAAATATGAAGTCTTAAGATTTATCAATTTAATATCATTTTAGCACACACTATAAATATTTTCCACTCATCAAAATAGTAGTTCTAAATATCAATAAAATAAAAACACAAATAATTACAAATTAATCCTTGTACATCATTTGAGCACTTATTCTTTAATCTGTTCTGTTACTCCATTATTTTTTTAGGGACAAATTTTGCTCCCTATCTGCAAATTTTGTTTGCAATAATTGACATCTTCTTAAAGCTTCTTAGTAGTTGAAGTTATTCAACAAATTTCTCTCTACTTGTTGAATACTTCAATAAAAGATTTTTACTGAATTCTTTAGTAAAGGATTTTGAATAAAATACAAAAAAATTATAAGTACTCATTTACAAGAAAGTATAATATCATTGAAATAAACTTAGGTTGATTCACAAATTAGACCTTTGAACATTCAAATTTTCCTAAACTATGATTGCTAGTGGACTGTCAGAACAGAAGCTATTCTTATGTTGATGTGTTCTATTTTGGACTCAACATCCTACTCATCACAAAAAATTTAGTATATATATATATATATATATATATATATATATATATATATATATATATATATATGTTAAGGACTATTTGTAGATTATTTTAACTATAGCTTCTAAATATGATAGGTAGGCAATCATACTTTGTTCAAACAGAGCAATGTGTTGTGTCTGAATCAAACCGATCTAAGGACATTATACTCCATGAATTTCTTAACTTTAGTTTGATATTATATTCCACCAAAATTTATATTACTAATACCCCACAAAATAGAAAGTTTTAACTTCAATACTGAACTTTTAATTTACATCCCCAATTGCATTAGCTTTACATTACTGTGACAAAACACTGGAGACAATCAGTTTTAAAAAGAGGAAAGATTTATTTTGGTGGACATTTTCAGAAGTTTCAGTCTGCCGTGGCTTAACCCTATTGCTTTGAACCTGTGGCAAGCCAGAACATCATGGTGGGGAGCACTTGCTGAGCAAATCTGCTCACCTCATGATGGTTGGAAAGTAGAGAGAGAAACAGGTGCCTAAGTCCCAATCCCTGCTTCAAGGGCATGTCCCAGTCAGCTCATGACCTCCCATCAGGTCTTATAACTTAAACCTTCTACTAGTTCTTAATAGCATCATCAGCTAAGGACTAAGTCCCTGAAGCATGAGCTTTTGGAGATACAATTAAGACTCAAATGATAACGACAAGGTTAGATTTTTCACTTTTCTATTTTGTAAAATATATTTTAGATTTTTCACCTTTGATAGAGTGAAACTCTACAATTTTTACATTGCCTCTATTATTTTGACTGGAAAAATTAAATTTGCTGATTTTATTTAGTTGGATCATCAGTGATTCTACTATAAAATCTGTTATTAACTGTTAAAGTCTGCTGATGGAGTCATTGCTTTTTAACATCTATTCCATCAATTTTCCTATATATGCAAATAAATCTGAGTTGAATAATTAAAAAAATTAAATCTTTTACCTTAAAAGAAAAGACATGCTTTACAGAGTACTATACAAATGGACCTTTTGTAGTACCCAGGGATAATTGTTTTTGTTCAATATAGGCTACTTAAAATATCAGCTTACTTTTAAAGCAGGTATCAGTGCCTCTTCAGCAGAATTGTCTTCGGTTTTCATTGTGGTGGTTACTATCATTATAGCTCTATTGGTCAACCATAAATGTCAACATTCTGCACGTTACCTATTTTGCAAGAACTTTCTTAGAAAATAGAAATTCATAGCTCCAATTTTATTAAATGTGTACTTCTGTGTTTTTAGCTCATCACTGGGAAATGGTTTGCATACAAACAAAATTACAAAAATTAAAATAAGTATTAGCAGACTTATATCACATAACAAACAATGAATCATCCAACCAGGATTTAATTAATCTTACATGTTTAACATACATCTAATGTACATTTTCTTATATTGATTCATCTTTGTGTGACTTGGCAGCTTCCAGCACTTCCCAGGCTGAGCACAGGCCATGCCGCAAACTGAAGCCAATAAGTGATCAGTAGAGGCAGCAGGACTGAATATTCACCATCTCCAAATATTGGAAGAGGTAGGCTGCTTTCTCGTCTTGACTCAGAACACACTACCTTTCACCAGTGACCACCTGCCCTGCCTGCTGCCCTTGGAAGGAATCTGTTAGTTATGCTGAAGCTAGAGAAGCGATATACCAAATGCTCTCAACTTTCCAGTCCATAACCCCATGGCTTTACCATTTCATAGATTCCACTTTCAATTATTAATCTGCACATTCTTTTGGCAGAAAGCTATTTCTTTACATAGAAGCCTGTTTTGTTGCTTGCATAGAAGGCAAAGAAGTCTCTCCCCTTCCCCAACTCTCAATTTAGGAGTATTTCGTGTCAGATGGCTGGTAGGAGTTGATATATATGCCCCAGCTTCTTTTGCCTTGTAAGGAATATTTGTAGAATATTTTTTACAAAATAGTTCCACAGAATTTTACCAATAGAATTTAGTTCCAATTTCTCACAAGTTTGTAATACAACCTTTATTGAGTATTGCACCTTATGCTATCCTAGCCATCTAGTTTTTCCTTCGCTTCCCAAACAATTTACTTGACTTCTTTCCTTAGAATCTGATTCTAGAGGAACCTCAAGAAAGACAGCTTGTATCAGAAGTGGTCCTGCGAAAGAGATCTTCCAAATGAAATTCACTCAAAAATCAGATTAAATGTGATGTGAAGCATTTTGAGATTAGTGGCTCTGGTTGGGAAGATTATGGAGGGATGCATGGGGTGAGCACAGAGCATGACAACTTTATGTGTTATGTCAACACCTGGAGGAGAGTATCCACTGCATAGACTGCCATGAACATAAGCAGGTAAGAAAACAAGTAGTGATCAACCAGTCTCTGTTTTGGGCCACATGAGGGCTTGCATAATGTGTGTGCATATGATAGTATAGATCTGATAATAGAGATAGAGTCTATGCATGGGCACAGAAGATTGCATGTCATCGCACCAAAGATAATCTAGCTAATGACAGTAAATATATATATATATATATCCCACTGTGGGAGAAGAGCCAGGAAATAAGCATTTCAGACTGGCTTGTATGTATACCCCCACAGCCAAGCTTCTGTTGCCCTCAGTAGTTTGCTTGAGTCCACACATCTGATTTGGTATTTTCCCTCCCTTGTTTCACATCCTTGCTCTTCTACTTGCATTAACCTTCACTTCCAAAATAAATGCCTTGCATCAGCATTATTTTCTTGGGGGTCTTTTTCTGAGACAATAAAAAGGAAAAAAAAGGTGAGAAAACATAGATGGGTCATTATTGAATTGAGTACCATGCTTGGTCCTTAAGCATCTCATAAATGATAAACTCAAAGAAATGAGAAATATAAAGTGTAGTGCTTTAAGTCTGTTAAAGATTAGATTAGTACAGATACTAATGATAACATTTCATTAAAATGAAAACTCCAAAAGCAACATTAAACTGAATGGGATGATGGAACAGTAAGAATAAAATGGGGTGTCTCTGGAAAATTAGGGCTTTCAGCTATCTCACAAATCTACTTAGTCCCTGACTATCCTTTGCAATTTGAAGTGACTTCATCACTTGGATTTCATTTTTGTTTCATGCTCATGTGAACTCTGAGTCACAGATTCCTGGATTTCTTCTATATTTTAGTCCTTGATGTTGCCCAGTACTGAGGAAATCACTTCATTTTGGTCTCGTGAGTCCAGAATATTCTGTCATGATCCTGAGATTTGCTATATCCAAGTCGTTTAAATGTTGTCAGTAATTATTGTTCATTATTATTTTTGTGACTAACCCCAAATCTTTGTATTTTTTTCTATCTCTTTAATGTCTGTCATATATCTCAATTCCCCAGCACCTTGAATTTTCCCAGTGGTCTAGGGAGCATCCCAGTTTGACTTTGAAGCAACCATTTCTGAATAGCACAGTTTTTTATTATCCTGGTCTGCATGGACCTTTTCCAAACATGAGTGAACATATTTGGCCCTTACTGATATCTTCCACTTTCAACATCTCTGGGAAGCAGAATAATGTCCAATTCACACATTTCCAGCTTTTAGGGGGAAAAAAAGCATTTTAATTGAATTCCAAGGCAGTTAGTTTGGGACCTGGAAATTTGTCACTGCTTGTGGGTGGCCTCTTAAGAGGAGTGTGTATCTGTGTATGTGTGTATGTTTCTTTTTTTCTTTTTCTTTTTTTTTCTTTTGGATGGGTCCAGCTAAGATGTATTTGGTGTACTGAGTCATACAGACAAATACATTTCTCACCCAGCCACATTCCTGGATCATCAACCCCGCATAATATCCCTTTCTTAATTATGAAGGGGACCAACATCTACTTAGCAACAGGATATTTGGTTAATAGCAGAGTTGACTCCTTCCTGACGCCTGGTGAATCTCAGAAAAGAAGACTTGTCTGTCTCTTTTACTTATGACATCACCACTGTGTCCTTCCAGGGTGGCGCAGTTAACTAAGAAAGCATTTTGACTGAGAAATTTAAAAATATCATAGACAGCATACTTCGATAATCAAAATATTTCACCTTCTGAGAATAATTACGGGCCTCCTGTCTCTTCTATCTTTTGTGGCAAGACTTACACGGATACCTCTTTTTCTGGCATTAAAAGAGAAACATTTTGCATCTGCAGAGACAGTGGGTTCACATTGGGAGTTTGGGACTTTCAGTGGTTGACCTATTAGAGGCCCCTGAGGAGATTAAATCAAAGTTTTTGTTTTATTGATGCAGAGACTTCACTTGAGACTCTTATGTTCTCCTGGGATAAAAAGTTATCCAGACCATGGGATAAGGAATGGTGTTTTGAAGAATGCAAAGCTTGAGCTAAAAGCAAAATTTTAGATTGCTAACTATCCCAGGCCACAGTGAACTCTCAGTGAGATTGAGATACTTTTCCCACCCTCAGAAGCATAGCACAGCCAGTGTGCTGCCTGTCTGCTTATGCCATACTCCCGTCAAACTCCATTCTTTCTCTGTCTGCCACCTTCAAGGAAATGTTTGAAAGTCAAGTAAATCCCTTTCTTTTTCCCACCTGTCATTTATGATTGATATGCAAGCTGTTGGACTTTTCCACAATGCTCTTTGTAAAATTGATTTTATGGTTTAAATTGATCTTATATCCTCAGCCTCTTCAAGGACTGTTACCCTTAACAGACGTCTGATTCTCCCTAGGGATACAATTTCTCTTGGTAGCCCACCATACTTGATTATCATCAATATGATAATAATGATGACAGGGCAAGGTTATAAATATTCCAAGTCAGATGTGAACATGCCATTAGCTCTGTTTTCTTCTTATAATTTGATCCTTTTGATAAACTTCTCACCTACCTACTAGGAATCCACTGGTCTAAACCTATCTGTGCAGACAATGATCTTGGAAGCTATTCATGTTTGGTCCTATGGAATATCCCTGTTGACCAGGCCTCTTCAGGATTCCTATGGATTTCTCTGATTCTCTGGAAAGTCCTTCATCCAGAACCCTCACCATGTGAAACTCTCTCAGTTTGGAGACTCCCCAACTCCCAGCTTGGCCTCATCTTCCATCAGCCATTTCAATGCTGAGTACTAGGTCTGTGTAAAATAGATTTGGAGTAGCTTTGCTGTAGGCTTTTGAAAGTGTTCCTGTTTCCCTTGGAAATCTGGGATTCCTAGTAATTTTTTTTTTTTTGTACCAGGGATCGAACTCTGACCTTGCTCTTACCAGGCAGGTGCTTGTGCCAATGAGCTCAGCCCCCAGCCCTGTTCCTGGTAATAGTGCATAGATTCAGCACATTATTCTCTTCTTTCCAGTAGTCCTGTTACCTCTGATATTCTATGGTCTCTAGCTTCACCTTTCATCTCAGACCATCTTGCTCTGATTTATAATCTCTTTCAGTCTCTTTAACCGTATCTTGATCCAGATCTTTGGTATTCACTTTGACTCTTACTCCAGGTCTACTTGGTTTGAAGGAATTATTTCCTCCAGTTTGCTGCTTAACAAGAATTTAGCAGTATTTTATGAAAAAGAAGAAGAAGAAAAGAATACCATCTGTGGGTGGTTGTGACGCTAAATTCTCTATGCTTTTTACTTCCTTTAGTCCTTATAACAACGCTTTGAAGTTGAAATTATTATCACTGTTTTAGAGATGAGGAAATGAGGCTCAAAGAGCTTAGATTAAGTAGCTTGTCCAAAGTTACACAGGCAGTAAGAGGGAGAAGTAAGGTTAAAATACTATTCCAATCTTGTAAGGCATATTTCTCTCATGACTACATCATGCCACTTATGCTACACTTAGCTTCTATTCATTTATTTTTTCGCTGGGGATTTAGCTCAGTGGCTTAAGCCTGCCTGGCAAGCGTGAGGTCATGAGTTCAATCCCCAGTACCAAAAAAAAAAAAAAAAGCAGTCTCTTCATTTATTTTTTCCACCAACTTCCTAATTCTCTACCAAGGTTGGAGAATTCCATGTGATTTACATGGCAATACTTCCATACCTGGCTGCCTCAAGTTGGTTCCTAACTCCAGCTAACCAAAGGTCCCAGTTTCTTCCTGTGTCTTTTTCTATGTCCTCTTGGGTGATTATCTAGTGGTGGTTGTCTGTGTGAAGAACACCCAAGTTTATACCTCACACATGGCCCACATGGCCCACATTTCTGCTGTGTCTTGATAAGAGTGAATGGAGCTTTTTTTTTTTTTTTTGCCTCAGATTACTAGATCTGCCTTTTACTAAAATAGACAAAGGCTACTTATGGAAAAGTAGTCACTGCTTACAACATTATCTTTCTAGTTATTCAATTTAGACTATTAAGTTCTTGCTGTGATAGTTAAGAACTCAGCTTGTACTATCCACAATACCTTCCAAACTCTAAAATAGTTAACTATTCTGTGTAGTTCCTCTATTAGTTAACTTGTAAGACTTACTGTTTATCTATTTTTTACTGGTTTGTGAAATACAGAGATTTTCTTTAGACCTTTCACTTTATAGGACTAGCATGTTAATACACCTGCCCTTCCATTTGCCTCTATATTTTGATCTTCCTTCTACATTGCAGGATGACAGACCAGTCATAGTTCAGCTCTCTTCTGTTAAGTGTAATGAATTTACAATGTCACATCTATAGATTTCTTCCAAAATTTAAATGTCATCAGTATTCTCATTGTTGTGGCCATATAAATATTATCCCCTGCAGAGTCAAGTAACTGAATTCCATTGAATTGCAATGGTGTGTTCTGATCACGTGTACTTGCAAATCTATTTGTCCTTCAGTTTCTTCTCATTCTCCCTTTTGGTATTGTGGATCTTTTCCACATCCTGAAGGTCTTTGGGTCTCTGTTTTAAAGATTCTATTGAACCTGTGATGCCCTCCCCAGTTCCAGTTCCATCTCTCATGGAGTCTCCTGCTCAGTCCTGGAGTGATTGCTCCCTATGCTTGATGAGTAGCTATCATCTTGGCACTTTCCTTCATTACTCTCTTGGGTTGGTTTTACTACTCTGTGGGACTTACATCTCTTTCTGTCTTCTTTTCAACCTTCCAGGAATTTTCTGTGGAAAAAAAAGCATCGGCAACGGTGTTCCGAGCTTTGCTCTTTTCTGATGCTTATATTTAATTGGTAGTTTGTCTGAACTGGGAGTTTCCTGAGCACATTCAACAAAGGGCAGGTGTATTCTACAATCTCATGTTGGAGAGGGGAACTCTGAGACTGGTATGGCTCTTTCTTTATAAATGAATCCTTGTTCTTTTCTTTCTCTAGACACTTGGAACCATCCTTTTATCCTAAGAGTTTTGATAGTTCACAAAGATGACCAATTATTTTTTTAATAATTCACTGTGTTAGGTACTCAGATGATCTTAATTTGAAAGTGTCTTTTAACGCTTCTATTATTTATTTGGTAATTTCTTCCTTTTGTTGCTCCCATATTTTCTCTCTCAAAATCCTATCAGGCATGTGCCAGACTTCCAGCATTTTCAGTTTCTCATCACAGCCATTTGTTCTGCATCCTACAGCATTTCCTTAATATTTTTTCTATGTACATTTAATCATTTTAATTTATTACATTAGATATCTCAACTCATTGTGTTGTTGTCTTTTTCTATTTTAATATAATGGATAAAACTGTTGTTAAGTGTCTAAGAATTATCCTTAGATTTTTCTTTTTCTCTTCAGGTTCCTGAATTATCTGCTTCTTTCAGAATGAGTTTAAGTAATAGTTTTCTTTTTGCTATTTTTGTTTCCTATTCGAAGCTTTTTGCCAAAATCAATTAATCTTGGACTTTTCAGATTAAACACTAAGTGAGAGGAAAGCTGATCGTGTGTGGGCATAAAGTTGCTTCCCTGTTAGTCTTCTGTGTTTCCTTAGTAGGCAGGGGTGCTGCCAATATATGGAAAGACCCATACTTGCCAGAGCATGGCAGAGTATGGTGGCATTAAGTCCACATCTTTACTGGGAAACCAATATCTTATTCAAAACATTTTAGGTGAAAAACAATTCTCTTTTTTTACCGAGTAAATAAAAAACTGTTGTCTTTATGCACATATGAGGAGAAAAAGACAAAGGAAAGTGAACTTCCAAATATAGATTTTTCCCACTAAGGCATCCCAGGCCATTAAAGGGCACCTCTAACTCAAGCACCTGTCTAGAGTTCCATACAGGTTTAATTTGCTCCTCAAATTTGTTCAACCCATCAATATTCCTTTGCCTGCTTTGTGTCTCCTCCCCAGATATGTGCTGGAACATCCTAGTGCTGATGATTTTATCCCCATTCTTTTTGTTTTTATGGCTGCAAATTAATTTTTACCTTTTTTTTTTCATTTCAAGGGAGCCTAGGAAGGAAGAGGATAAACCTATATCTTCCCTCAGTCCTCCCTCTTGGACCAGAAGCTCTAATCTGCATTTTTAAAAGATCCTCTTATAAAATCCAAAAAGATCAGCCAAGAAATGAAATAGCAGGAGCTATAGTAGCTAGCAGCAGCTGGTAGAAATGGGTGGGCTATTGGACAAATGATAAAAACTTACATTATAAATTGAATAAATTCTATAGAACTAGTGTAGACCATATTTATATACCTAACAATAATATATTGCATACTTGAAATTTCCTAAAAAATAGTTCTCAAATAGTGGAAATATTTTTTGGTAAATTATGCTAATCTCGGTCATGGTCACAGTGTCACAATGTATATAAAATATATCAAAATCTCACATTATATACCTTGAAAGTATACAATTTTTATCTGTTGATCATTCACATACATAGCTGGAAAGGTGAGACGATATGCTTGGATGTTCTGAGGTCAGAGAATTAATGAAGGCTAAGAATGCACACAGAGAGACCAAGTAGAAGACTACTGCATAATTCTTGAGAACTATGTCTTGAAACAAGATGGACAAAAATGGGCAGATTTGAAATAACTCTCAAATTAAGACTCACATGACATGCTGGTTGGGTCTGGGGACATGCAGAAGAGAGAGGAATTGAGGACAACTGCAAATTTATAGCTTGAACACCTACATGGTGGCATTAAATATTTGAGAGAAAGGGACAGGACTATTTTGAAGGGAAATCAGAAGTTTTATTTTGGACAAACTAAGGGGGTGGTATTCCAGTGAGACATTAAGATTATCAAATGAAAAGATTATCAAATAAGAAGATTATCAAATGAAAAGTCAGATGTTCATGTCTAGAACCCAAAGAAAGAGGTCTGGGGTTAAGAAGAATTAGTGATTTCCTTAGGAGATAGATGGCATTGAGAGTTCTCATTTGGATAATTTCTAAGGACAATGCTCCAAAATACGGGTACTGAATAAAAAATAATCATTAGTCTAACAAAAATAACACAATTCATGCAAACGTTAATACACTTCAGTCATTTGAAATGAAGGGTCACTAAGGAAAAAAAATATACAATTATTGAAAATTGTAGCATCCTTCTTCTGCCACTAAGAAAATCATGATAGTTCAAATCTAGATCCAAGTTCCTTTAGATTTGCAATGTTTCTTGTTTTCCACCTAAATTATCTGAAACAATATCCCTCCCTAAAATAACGGTTAAATAAGTGGTCTCCAATCCTACCAACTACTAAGTATACACGTATGCTTCTGTCTTCTCATCATTAAAGTGCAAAAATATAATAGCTAGCACATTAGTCACTTTCTTCCTTGATAAGACACAATCCTAACACCCACAAATTCAAAGAAGAGAGGTTTATTTTTGCTCACATTTCAGTCCATGGTCTTCTGGCCACAGGGCAGGAATAGAACAGCAGAGGGGCATGGCAGAAGGAAAGCTGCTAACCCAATGGCAACCAGGATTCAGAAAGTGAAAGCAGAGTGGAGAGAGGACATACACCTTCCTGGTCACCCTCCCAGGTACCTACCTATTCTGAGCAGACCCCAAAACAAGTCAGCTGTAAGAGCCTGAGCACATAAGTCTTGGGGTGTGGGGCATGAGATATAAATCATAGAACTCTTAAAGGTGTCATGGGAATTGGATAATATTTACATAGTGTTTAGTGTACTATCTGACATGGTAAATCCTTAATAAATATTAGTCATTATAATTTTCAAACAAGTATTAAAATAAATAACCAGCCTTGGAAAGAACAGACACATTTAATATATTTGTCAGCCTTGTTATCGAGGTGGTAACAACCTAATACCATAATGTAGGTAGCCATTAAATCAACCCATAATACTAACAGGACCTTTACCCCACATATATCAAAAATATTTGAAAACTTACTATACTGATTCAACATCAAAAAATGATTTTTAAACACTAAGGAAAAGAGGCTTTCCAGAAAACTAATAGTTTTATAGTTTCATGTCTTAAAGTCTTTAATCTATTTCAGTTGTTTAAAGTTTATGGTATAAGATAGTTCAATTTCATTTTTTTCTTTTTTTGCATGTGGATACCCAGCTTTTCCACTGTCATTTATTAAAAGACTTGGCTTTACCCAGTATGGATTCTTGATGCCCTTACTGAAAGTTAATTGCTGGCATGTGCATATATTTATTTGGGGCTATTATGTCCCATTGGTCTATGTACTTATTTTTAATGCCATTACCAAACTTTTGGTCACTGTAGCTTTGTGATTTAATTTCAGATCAGTAAACCTGATACTTTTAGCTTTGTTCCTCTTGTCTGAGATTGCTTTGGCTATTTAGGGGATTTTGTGGTGCCATTAGAATTTTAGTATTATTTCTCCCTTTCTGTGAAAAATACTATTGGAACTTTGATAGGGAGTTCAATGTGACTCTGTAAGCTAATATTAGTAGTATTAGTACTTTAAATTACTAATTCTAAATGCTAAGTATGGGAGATATTTCCATTTATTTCATCAATGTTCAATTTTTTTTTTTTTTTGGTATATGTATCTAACATTCACATCTAATTGCTAACTTCAGTGCAAGATACGATACTATTTCCCCTGACCTTCAGTAATGTATTTTAGGCTTGTTACTGTCTTGTGTGCCAGTAGAGTGTGAAATAAAGAATCAAGAAACAAGAAAGGTGGTAACATACTCCACATAGACTACTCCAAAGTATACCTGGTTCCCACCGGGGCACTAAGAATTATGAGTGTCACAACAGGAAGGTACTGCTCTTAGAATTCCCTGTGGTGACCCAGGAGCAGACTAGCTAAGCCTCAGCTTAGAGTGGTGAGAAAAGCAATCACAGTGTGGAACATAAGGCGCTCCCCGGGCACTCCCCGGGGCCTTCACAGCAGGGCGGCTGGATCTGGGTTATGTCAATGATACTTAGAAATCACCCAGTAGACAATTATCCACTCATGCTATCAAGAATAGAGATCGAAAATTCTGCATGGAGTTGTTCTGAAGATGAATTGAGGTAAAGAGCATGAAATTCTTTTTTAAAAGAATGAGTTAGTTTTTTTTAAAGAATGAGTTAAAAGTATGAGTTATCAGTAGTCTTAGCATTACATGTTCTTGGGACTCTTTCACTCTGCCGTATTACTTCCCTAACACACAAGTGACTGTCTCTCCTTCTGCTCTTCTCTAGCACAGCCCTCAGTGGAGACCCCAGCACATGATGCAGGTATTTCCTGCACATTGCTTGAATCTACTTCTTCTTTCATTCTTTGGTTTTCTTTGAATATGGCTTTGTTCTGTTTGAACTGCTGCCATAATTTCCTTCTTTCCTGTTTATTTTAGAGAACTTTAGTAATTCCTTTTGTGGTTAACTATTCTGATTTGGATTCTTAGGATGTGTGTAATGTTAGTGTTTAATTAAGGCTTGGGAAGGGCCTGTGCAAATCTAAAAAATATTTGGCAGCTGTGATAGTAGATGAGTTGTCCTTCTAGGAACAGTTCTACAGATATCATAGAAGGGGTTGCATATTATGAGTCATCAAGGACCCCAGTGAAGAAAATCAGACTATTGAATAAAACCCTTGAGCGGAAGGAAACATACATACAGAGTATCTACTTTCTGTGCTACAGGTAATATTCTCGCTGGCTATTTAGGGAAGTGTATTTTCAAAGATGGGAGAAGGTGCATATGAGGAAATGATTGAAAAAAAATGCTATTTGGCATAGATCTGAAGCCATTTAAGCCTGTGTCAAACTAACTCCTGTAAAATAATTTCTAGACCCCACACTGAACTGTGTGACATGAGATGGAATCACAAAGCCAGTGAAATACTTAGTGACCCTGCTGGCTTAAGGATGCCTTGAGAACCTGGTGATCAGAGCTACCACAAAGAAAGAGAGATCTGATCCTGTTCAGCTCCAATCATTTCACTTCCTGTAATCACATATAAGTTACAGGAATGGAAAGAAAGCCGTGGGTTGGTGCCTCTCTCTAAAGGAAGTGACACACGTTGATGTCAGACTAGAAGTTGTACATTAAACCTGCATATTAACAGCCTCCTAAGATGATGGAAATGATGAACCAGACAGTCAGAGAAACAGCTGAGGAGAGCATCAATGTTTAAACTTTTAAAAATTACAGTAAAAGATACATTACCATTAGTTCCTTTCAAAATTCTCCTAACTTTTAACATGCTCACCCCATCATTCCTGCCACTTAGATAAGTGGGATAAGTGTGTTGGAAGCAAGTATTCTGATGGAGACTAAAGGCATTAAATCTTGTAATAAATTTTAAAAATTTAAATATGCATGGTACTTTTTGTTTATCACTTTTTACATACCAATCACTCTCCATCTAAGGGATGTAACATGGCAATTTAGAGATGTTCCCAGAGTAGAAACCAGATTCCAAATATATTTTAAATTTCTGCTTAGGTAATAAATGATCAATAATTATTTGCCTTCTTTTCTCTCCTACTTCTCTACCCTCAAGCACCTGGCTTGTGTCATGCATACACTGAGGTTGGATCTTAAATAATTCTGATAAATAAATATTAATCATTCTTCATAAGCTCGTGTCTGGTCAATACTGGGAATATAGACTACTCTCAGTATATGTTAAGCCACTTCTTCCTTTGCCTTCAGTGCTCTGGCCACCAACACATGTCCTTGGTATGAACCCACTCATGGGTGATACTTTGTAGAGATGCTACTTTAAAGCCAGGGCAGGGAGAGTTGGCTTTAATCTTGATTCAAAACTTCTTAGGTATGTCACTTTGGTTAGTTGTTTATGTGCCATTAACTTCTGAGCCTCAGTGTTTATATCTACAAAATATACATTAGAAATATGTGTTCTGCAGAATTGTCACATGTTAGTTACAAAGAAGGACGCTTTTCTTTTTCTTTTTTCTTGTATTGTGTGATCGAACTCACAGCCTTGTGCTTGCCAGGCAAGTGCTTGTGCCACTGAGATATATCTCCAGCCCACAGAGAAGAATGTCTTGAATTCTCCTATCTGCCTGGCATTTTAAATATTATTCCCACCAATTATCTAGACTCCACATTTCAGAACCCACAGGTTCTGAAACAGCATCTCAGTGTTATAGAGGCAAGTAAAGTAAATTTATTTGCACATGGTGACGTGTGCACACAGTATTAGGAGACAGAGATGGCACTGAAACTCAGGTTTCTTTAACAATAATATCAATGCTTTTTACAAACACAAATGTTTTCTTCTATTTGTTGCTCATGCATATTAGGGCTCAGGAGGTTTTAAACTATACCCGTCATTTAAAGATGCCCTGTGTACAAACCACAAGTTTACCAAGTGGGTGCTTGCAGTACTGATTGGACATCTTGTCATTGCTCTGGAGACAGCAGTGAGAGAATGATGCCACTGGTGGGCATCTATAGCCACCTGTCTCCATCTCCTCTACCTGAGTGTCCCGAGTACAGGTCAAGGGATCTCTGTGTGCTGATCTCATCACTGAAATCCTGGCTGTCTCAAAGGGCTGACCCAGCCTGCCTTACACGCCTGCAGCTAGTTGGATGAGCCGCTGACCTAAATGGAAAGCAGTGCGTTTCACGAGAATGAAATAAGTACATTGGACAAGAGCTGAACATTTCCCACCACTAGATTTACATCATTTTCGGGAATGGCCCTGCTAACCTATGATTTCAAAGGATTCCAAAGGAATTTGGAGTCTAGCAATTAGTTTTGCTGGTAAAGCTCTTATTTTTCTTGTTTATGTGTCCCTGAGTGAAATGTTCCCTTTCCTGTGTATGCACAGACATGCAATCGTGACAGCAGGATTAGGAACTCTCCTGTCCAGTAGACACCAATGTGCCCTGTGATAGGGTAATGAAAGGAGGGTAATACATGGAATCAGAAATCCTAGATTCAATTCTAAGTCTTCTTACCTGCCAGGTGACCTGTGGGACTTGTCTGGGTTGTAACTTTCCTTGACAGAAAATAAAACAGTAACCTCTGATTTCCAGGGCTGTTGAGGGAGTTAATGACATTAGCGATGGATGACAGTGTGCTAAAGAAGGAAATGACCTGAGTTCAAATCCAGAGCCTGTCTCTGAAAAGCCCTGTGGATCATGGCAATTTACTAAACTCCTCTATTCTTCACTGTCAGAATCTTTAAAGTGGGAATCCATGTGGCCTCTCTGTCCAGGGTTGTGTGGCCCAAATGAAATCACATCGCTGTGGATTGCCTGGTGTGGTCCTTCATAGATAGCAGTGACACAGCGAAGCTATAATTGCTCTTTCTAGCCTTTCTGGAGTCACCACATGAAATCTCCTCATCCACTTCCAAGCGGTGCTCAAAGATGATGCTATAGTAGTAGTAGTTTCCAAAGTAACTGACCAGACTCCTTTTAAGGGGAGAGATGCTTTGAGACAGAGCAGTGGGGACCGAAGCTCAGAGGCACTTCTTTGAGAGTGTCCATTGCTGCAGCTGGCCCGGAAGCTTCTGCACAGCTGAGCTAATGGGCGGTTAATGGAAGCCTTTGATTATGACTCAGTGGAGAGCCCACTTGTCTTCCTCTTGTGACACAAAAGCCATCTTGGCTGCCTTTGTTCCTCGTTAGCATTTACTTCTGCTGCTTAATTGGGTTATAACAGGATTGCTCTTCTCAAGGGCCATCTCCCAAATTACCAGCTCCAGATGACAGTCATCATCTTTGTAAAGATCTGTCTTGCCATGGACCCTCGCGGTGGCCTTATTTCATAGCTGGTTTCTTAGCTACCTAGGGAACAACTAGCTGCGTCTCAAGCAAGATCATGCCTGATGCCCAGGAAAGTGACCATGTAGGGATGGATATTCAGGCCAACTCTGGGGTCACATTTGGCATAATATTTCACCTTCCGGAAAATACCAGTGGTATACAGTTGTTCTCCCTGGTTCTTTCTCTTGAGGAGACCTTACATTTTACTTTGCTGCCCTGCATGAGCAGCTGCTCAGCTTCCCCATCACCTTTGACAGCCACACCTCCACTTTCTGTCCACTGGGACAGCACTCTTATCTGATGCCTCCCTCTGGACCAGCAGCACACAAATTCCCACATTTGCCTACTGCCTCCAGAGCCCACAGGTGAGAGGGCGTGACACACAGGACTGATTTATGACTTTTGTTAAAGGATGACAATACATTATTACTTCAGTTTGGTTCAAATCACCTTGGCAGTCATAAAGCAGTAATGGCCTAGGTATTGTGTCAGGGACTGTAGAGACAGGTGACATTACACAGGAGGTTTATAGGTGTGGTGGCTTGACAACTGACTGTCCACTTGTAATACCAGCTGAACTGAATCAGTGTAGTGCTGGCTGTGGATGGCCCACCTGAGGATTGTTATCATCATAAAAAGACAGAACTGGAGAGGAAGAGGAGGACTTGTTGGTTCTTTTGGGGCTGTTAGTTCTCCTGAAGGAGCATGTCATGCTGTCTTCCTTAATACAAACTTGGCTGTTATCGTTGGCAGGGCACTGGACCTTATCACTGAAAATGGCTGAAGTTCACATTTGGGGAGCTCTGGTCCATACTTTGTGCATTGTTTCCTGGCTCCAGAGGGGAAGATGTGTGCTGTTCAATCTCCAGGAGAAGCTTATCACACTGGCTTCCTGATACGAGTTCGGCTATTATTGTGAGAGGAGCTCGGGACCTCATGTCGCTGAAGATGGCTGTGGTACTCTTTACAGGAGAGGCCCAGTCTTTACTTTGAGCATCACTTTCTGGCTCCAGTGCAGATCTCTCAGCCTGCTGGCACAGATCTTTCATACCGCTGCCACAAACTTTGTAGCTTTCACCACTGACCTTTGGGCCTTCCCAGTGTAGATCTGTGAAACAGGCTTGTGTGACATATTATTGTGGGCCTCCAGTTAGACCTGTGAGACATACTGTCATGGGCTCTACGTCTCCAACTGAACTCATGAAGGTATTGCCCTGGGACCCGGGCCCTCAGCTGGATTTTCTTGGCTCTTAGTATGTGGACACATTTCCTGCACCACTTGTATTATAAAATAATTCTATAAATTATGTGTCCTTTATTGCCTTGTACTCCTGGCAAACCCTAACTACAACAACAGGTGTTATCCCATTCAATACAAAAGCACTAGGCATTGCTATTCCTGATCTCCAGGAACAAACTCAGACTCAGAGAGATTTCAGACTTTCTCAGGGTTATGACAGACTCTACATTGCATAAGTGCAGGGGTGGTATTCCTGTGGAAGTCCATGCAAATAGGATTCCCTGGCTGCATGCTCCTGCACACAGTGTGAAGGGAATGGTACTCCTTGGCCTTGAAAAGCATTAGTTCTGATGGTCACCCTGTAGGTAGCTGCAAAGACAATGATGGAACTTCTCATTCTGAGTTACATGCTTCTCCTAGTCCACACAGAAAAGATTCACCCCAGCACAATGCCCAACCTCTGTTTCTAATGAATTAAATAAGAAAAGAGGTGACCGCAAGTTGCCATTAAATTATTTGAACACTCAGGTGGAGAAAGCAAATTGAAGCAAAGCTCAGCATTTACATCTCAGTGAAGTACTTCCGGGTCATATGCAGTATCAGCACAGCACTGCTCAGGTGAGTCCTTGCAGACCACATGGGTAGAGCTCTGCCTCGATATCCAAAGTGGATTTGTTCTGGGATCCCTGCAGATACCCAGATCTTTGGATATTCAAACACCTAGTAAAAATGGTGCACTATTTGCATAGAGTTTTCCTGTATCTTCCCATATACTTTCAATTATCTCTGCATGGCTTAAACTATTTAATATAATGTAAGTGCTATGTAAGTAGCTGTTTACTGTATTGTTTAGGGAATAATGATAAGAAAGTCTTCCTGTTCCCTAAAGATGTATTTTTTTAAATGTTTGCAGTCTGCAGTTGGTTGAATCCGGGAATACAGAAGCCGCGAATCAGAAGGGTCGAGTCTGACAAGCTCCCTATGTGAGGAGAGGTCTGCGGATGAGGATAGATCATAGGTCAAATAGAACTAGACTCAAACACTCAACTACTTCCACATCTTACTTTGATCATGGACAGAAAATATCTTCTGATCTTTGGTTTACCTTTTGCAAAAAGTGGCCATTTTGTTCAGGAAAATAAAAAAAAAACTTTTAATTCACCAGATAAGTGAACTACCTAAGTGCTTATGATGCTATAATTGAATGCTTTGAAAAATGAGTAACATTTTGATGCTAACTGGATAGTTTGAAATGAAAAGAAATAAACTTTAACAACCACCTTCCTCAGTTGTAGACACTGTTTATAGTTGAATGATGGATCCTGCAATCTAATCTGTTTTACTGATTTTAAAGTCAATATTCCTTTTTGTATGCTCCTTTATTCCTAGCTATTTTTAACTCATGTGGTTTTGTAAAGCTAAGGACAATGTGTACTTCACATATACTTTGGTGATTTACATAATGAGATTTACCTCCAACTCAGGTCACATCTTATCTTCTACTTTGGTGGTGGCACAGCTGTTTGCAAATGTCTAGTTCTCCATGAGGACCAAGGTCCACATACCCAGTCCTGTCTCTTCCCTTCATCTCCTCAAAGATTTCTCCTGCTGTCTTTGTGAATTCTCATGCTTGAAGAATCAATCAGAGAATTTGGAGATGTGTTGACAGCCACACAAGCTGATTTCCTGAACCTTTTAGCCCTCAGGCCCAGAGAGGAAGTACAGTTCCCAAGGACCCTGGTTCATAATTAAATGACAAGGGTATAGTGGAGGGAAGAGCTATCTCTTCCTTACTGGGGCCACTTGCTGGCCTCTCTATTCCTTCTTATGTGAGTTTAAATCCCACTGATGAAGGAATTAACCAGTGGCTGTTGTTGAAATGCCACTTGTGCAACTGAGTCCAGCATTATCTTCGAACATTCCAAAAGTAAACACAGAGGGATTGAAAGACAGAGTTCACTTCTGAAGTCCTATTTGGTGCACATTTGGAGGCCAATGACCAACCACGCAGGAGGCCTGGGGTGTTTTTACTCAGTCACAGCCATGAAAGTGTTGTGTATATTTTCCCCTCTGGTGGAAAAATGATGGCTTTGCTTTCTTGAAGCATTCCTGCTGGCTTACTCATGGAACCCAAAGAGGGCGACCTCCAAGGAGGGCAGCATGCAGCATTCTATTTCCCAGCCAGAGTCAGGGTTTGGCAACAAGCGAAGGCTGGAGGGGGGTGGGACTGCTCAGTGCAGTAGGTGAGAGAAGAGTTGGCCAAAAGGTAGGAAAGACTTGAAACCAAAATCCACACTGTGATGTGCAGGGCCTCCCAGTGAGAAAAAACACTCACCAAACACCCACAGACTTATTTGGGTTGGAATAGGGCATGCAGTGTCCAGGAGGCTATTGAAATAGAGAGCCGATCCCCTTCAATGGGCCGGGAGAGCTGTGGAAAATGAGGGGCAGGGGCTGGGAAGAGGAATGAGAGAGAGGATGCCGCAGGCAGGGATGGGGATACCTGGCCCCAAGAATCCACTTGGCAGCTTACTTGGGATGGAACTATAGGCTGTGCCCCACGTGAGTGGTAGATGGAGAGATGTATGAAAAGCAGGGATCCATTTTTCTTTTTCTTTTTCTTTTTTTCTAGGAGCCAGACAGACTTAGGTTGAATCCAGATTCTACCACTTATGAGCATTGGAATCATGAGGGGAAGTCACGTAACTCGTCTGAACCTCAGTTTCCTAACTAGTTACATGGGAATAAAATTGGTTTTAATGAGGACTCAATGTGGTATTGCATACAATACAATACAGACTGCCTTTGGCAGTCTGGTCCCCATCAATTTTCAATAGATAGCACTCAATTTTCCATCTGTTCATATCTGACGTGCTGTATTTAGAGAACACAGCTTTAAGCAGTGTTTTTTGAGTATCTCAGCCTGGGTATAAACTCTGACTCTATCCTGTATTAACTAGATTGATGACTTACAATAAATTTCCTCTATTTCTTCTATCATAAAATAATGATAACAATAACAGTCATCTCACTGTGTTATCAAGAGAACTAGTGGTGATAATGCGTGAAAAACACTTAGCATAGTGCCTTACTAAGTCAGTGGCATGAGGAATATAGATGTAGCCATGAGGATAGTGCTAGTGATGCTTCCACTGTGATAAATCTTCTAAGGACAAGCTTTGCATAGTTTGGATCAGTGATGGTGAACCCTTTAGAGCTTTCAGTGATAACAAACAGACACCTGTGGCACGCATATCACAGTTTCGCCACCACTGGTCTAGACCATGGTTCTCAACTGGGCACACTCAGGAGATATTTCAGAATATCTGGAGACATGATGGTTTGTTACAACCGTAATAGTGAGAATTACTATTGGCACAGAATGGAGAGAAACCAGGGATGCTGCTAAATCTCTTACAATGTACAGGACAACAAAATTATCTATCTCAAAGCATCAATAGTGTCAAGGTTGGAAACACTGGTCTATACCAGGCACATTGGCAAGACCTCAACATATATGGTAGAAGGTCTACCTGAATTAGAACCTCGACAGCTAAGTTTCTTAGTTAATTAAATACAAAGCATAGGTAATACCTCCCAGAGAATAGGAGCATTGCCACAGTCAGCTTTGTCCTCTGAGCTTGGCATACGTTATATATTCTCTAAACATCTTTCAAACCAATGCATGTCGTTAACTGATGAGAATATCCACAGCAAACTTAAATATATTACTAATAGCTGATAATCTGGGCAAGATTTTCACCTTGAAGCAAAATGGGAAAATGGGTTCCTTTTTGGAAAGAGCATTAACTAGGGTGATCAGAATTGGAACTGAGAAACCAAAGTAGCAGAAAACACAGGAAAGTTACTGCTTGGCATAAACTACCAATCTGGTACTGAGAAGGCTGGGAGTGGATTTGCCTTTCTAATTAGGTTTGACTTGGGCTAATATTGAAGTGAGCTTTTGTTCCCTGAGCAGACACCAGCTGGGAGGTGGTCCAGGAACGTGCTGGGTGGCAGGGTGAAGTCAGCCTGATATGACACATTTTCTCTGGGTGATCCACAAATAGATGGTTCACACATAGACACATGAGACCAGTCTATAAACTTAGGTCTGACGCAGAATGTCCTGAGAAGTCAGACTCTTGAGTCACTCTGCGTGACAGTTCAAACCCAGGCTCTGTTACTAGCTCGCTGTGTGGCCTTCTACAATACATTCAGCTTTTCTCAGATTTATTTTCCCTTAATATGGAAAATGCAGATGAATACTATCTTTCTAAAGAGGTTATTGTAAAAGTTAAAAACCCAAAGAGGTAATTATAAAGTTATTTTCTTACTTTTATTATGAAAAATTAGTTATAAAGCTATTTTGATTTTTATCATAAAAAATTTAGAATGACCTAAAATTCAGTATAACACATACTCGTTTAGGGAAGAACTCCCATAACTAAATAACTCATTGCTTACTTAATCTCTGTGTTATTTCCACTCTCTACTAACACCTAATGTTCTCAAATGCTCTTGCTGCTCATTTCTTCCACCTCCTCAGGATTATCCCGACCATTCCTCCTAAAGCATCCTGCTCATCAAGCCACTCCCACTTTAAGAACTGCTTCCTGTAACCTAGAGAATAAAAACTACAGGGGTTCCGTTCTTGCACTACCTGGTATGTAGTGCAAATGAATTGCACTACACACAAATGAATTGTGAGCCATATCGTCCAGGAAGTTTGTTATTTTTGCAATGTCCCTATCATTTCTATTTATTCAAGTTTTTGCCCTTCTTTCCCTTAGCTTGAACTAACCCTTTTGAATGAAATCACACCCATATTCAAGATCCAGGTCACATCCCATCTTCTTGCAACAAACTCACTTAATTTCTGCTCTCTTAGTTGTAAGTATAATTTTTACTCCTTGAGTATTTAGAGTATTTATTGGCTTCATTTCTGCTGCCCCAGTGGTTTCTGCACATATTTTTTATTCCTTTTGCAATGAGGAGCTTGATATATAGGAATCTCTGTGATCCTTCCTGCTATCATTTCCCTAGCACATAGAATAGTATCTTGTTCAATGGAAGCACTAAAAACAGTTCAAACAAACCTCAAAATCACCAGGGATTTTATTTCTTAAGGGAAGTTCTATGAATATATATATATATATATATATATATATATATATATATATATCTCCTTCTATTCTACCAAAATATCTTCCAAAGGAAGAAGTACTCTAATACATACCATTTTTCTACAAACAGAAAATAGTTCATGTATGCTAGTTGTAGAATCTGAGTGGAACTATGGGATGTGTCTTGAAGAGCTGGCATGCCACCTGGTGTATCTAAATAATCATTCGTGTTGTACAAGAAGACTAGGGGTCTGCATATCTGTATGACTTATTTCAACTAAGTAATGTAACTCAAAGTCTGTGCAATGTCTTTATATTTCCTACGTGTCAGTGCCTAGTTAGTGCCCTAGAAAGAGTATACTATGGAAGAGGAGTAGTCAAGTAACTTACAATGATGAAGCCTGACAAATACTACCTTGGTCGAGAGATTATATTAGAGTCACTTATAATAAATTGCGCTTATACCTTTGATATGACACAAGGGGAGTGGAGCTTTTCTTTTATTGTCCTATTGCTTTAAACCCATAACCCTTGCACAATCATGAGAGAAAAAGAAAAATCAGAATTGGAGGACTTTCAGCAAAATACTTGGCCTGAGCACTACAAAACCCTCAAGATTATAAAAAGGGACAAAAAGATTTGAGAAACTGTCATGATCTAGAGGAGCCTGATGAGTCACGTAGTCAAAATATTTCCTTGATCAGAAAACAAAATGTTAGATTAAAACTAAGAGCCCAGTGTGGTAGGTAGCACACACCTGTACTCTGCAAGACTGAGGCAGGAAGATCATAAATTTGAGTTCAGTATGGGCAGTTTAACAAATTAGCAAGACGCCATCTCAAATAAAATAAAAGGGCTGGGGATACAGCTCATTGCAAAGGCCCTGGATTTATCCTCCAGTACCAAAAAATACAAAATAAAAATAAAGCATAAATACTAAGAAAATCTGAAAAAAGTGGGAATCTCATTAATAATAATGTATTCATATTGATTCTTCAGTTATGACAGATATACATAGTGTTATAAGAGGTTAACAAAAGGAAAAAATGAATATAGGCTATACAGGATCCCTGCAATAATTCCTAACTTTATTGACTACTTCACGAGTAAATTAGACAGAGTATTTGGATTTTACAATCGCATTGTTGTTGTTGTTGTTGTCATTTTGTGTTTTTTTTTAATTATTTGTTTGCTTCTTGATTTTTCTGGGGTTTTTTTCTCCTTAAAATGAAAAAAAAGAATTAAGAGAAAACACAGTAGTTATGTATCTATGTGATGGTGATTAACCCTGAACAAGTGGTTTGAACTCTTAATACTCATTCATTTAACAATAATAATATTTTAAAGTGCACAACTCCTGGGATAGAAAAAATTAATGTAAACTGTACAAAACGCCTTGCATGCAGTAGGCACTCAATGATTGTTCTGATATCTTGTCTATATGAGGTTTGTGGGCAAATAACTTAACCTGTCTATGGACCTCAAGGTACTTATGATCGAACAAGGCACTTGTTATTTATACAAAACATATAGCTACTACTGCCTTCTAACTGGACAACATAATTTTTATCAGTGGAGAAATAAATCAATGCTCTCTCTTCACATCACAGATTTCAGAGAAGGAAAGAGGATGAATCCTTCCATTTTCTCTCTGTTTATGCAGAGTGAGTCCAAGGGTGAATAAACTTTTGATTTAGAAGATGTTTAGTGAATGGTACTTTTAAAAATAGGTCTTGAATCCAATACAGGGTGGGGAGTTCAAATAGCTGAATATTCTGCATAATTGAGATAGTAAAAGCATAAAAGCTGTGTGTGTGTGTGTGTGTGTGTGTGTGTGCATGTGCGCGCGCCAGTCTGGGAGAATTTCTGAGCTAAAGGCCAGGAGGCTGCGTCCTTTAGAGAAATTTGCTGTGGAAGCACAATCCAAAAACTTTTCAAAGCAAAAATGTCTAAAACTCTCCTTTATTCTTCTAAAGGATATAAAACTTTCCTTTATTGCCCCAATTTTCCAAAACTCTGCTAAATATACAAGTGGCTGGTATGAAAAATTCCAGGGGAAATCAAATCCTTTATTGCCTTCATCAGTACCAATCCAAAAAAAGAAAGGGAACAGGCGAGGGATACAATGATACTGAGATTTCAGGCTCCATATATAGGGAGATTTGGATATAGGAAAGATCACTGAATACTCACAGGAAGCTGGAGCAGGGCATTATAGTTGTACCTATTTTAATAAACACGTGTGTGTGTGTGTGTGTGTGTGTGTGCATGTGTGTGTGCGTGTGTGTGCATGCATGTGTGTGCCTGCTGTGTGTGTGTGTTCCATCTTTCCACAATGGGAGCCAGGGGCAATGGTAAGGCTCATGGTGCTCTCACAGTTGCTCCCACCCTCCCATGGTGGAAGGGACCGAATGTACAACAGAAAGTGCCTCAGCCTCGGCAGCCCTCAGCCTCGCTTCCGGAAATGCTGTCACATGCTGCGACTGCCACTCGCGCTCATACACATCCTGTAACACAGTACCTTCCTGTTTTCAGTTTCACTGAGGCAAAATTAATAAACAGTAACTGTGCACACTCAACATAAATGTGATATTTTGATATAAATGATGTGAAACGATTCCTAAAATCAAACTAATTAACATCCATCAGTTCACATAGATGCCTTGTAGGTGTAAGACCACTGGATATCTGCTCTCAGTAAATTTCAACTACACAATATATGATTATCATTGTTACCCATAGACACCACACTATACACTTATGACCACAAGTTTGAATCCCTTGAGCAACATCTCCCCTGAATAGAAAGGGCCACTGTGGTTTGCGGCTCCTGTTCCTACATTCCACTTCCCTACACCCCAAGAATATGGGGGCTGGTAAAGTAGATACTCCATGAGTTTCATCTTCATATAACCCAAACACTGGAGACAGTGTCTCACTTGTAAAACGTGCTTGCCCTAGTCTGGGTCTGGAATTTCCTCTTAAAGGCTTGGTCCCCAGCTTGGCACTGTTGGCAGGGGTGGCAGCTTTTAAGAGATGAGGCCTGGTGGGAGATGTTCTGACTCCTGGGAGTAGGACTTTGAGAAAGATAAGGAGATTTCAGCTCTCCTCTTCCTCTCTCACTTCCCTGATGTGGAATGAACAGCTTTTGTCCCACCACATACTCTACATCACCAGAATTCCTCCTGAATTGTTGACTGCAGCCTGGGGGTGTGGCTTTGGAATCCACCTCAGCTGGTGCACAGGGGTAAGTAGGCAGAGAAGCCAGGTTTTGGGTCCAGCATCTTGCCTGCCTGGGCTGGTTTTCTCTCTCTTCTGTCATCACTGACTGTTGCTGGTTCCTCCTTTTGTCAGGGGCAATCTTACAGAACTGTCTATTGATAAAATACAACCATAGAAATAAAGTGCTTTGAGGAACTGAAAGTGTGTTGGAACTATTAGGTTAATATAGAGAATTGGATTTGGCTTTTCTAGCCTTACTTGAGGTCATTTAACTTTTCTCTACTGCAGATGTTAGTGAATAATAAATAAGAGCAATGTTACAGCTTTATGGTTTCCTGGGAATAATGGGCTTTTGTTCCTTCTCCCAATAGCTTTTGTGGGAGTTGGGGGGTGTGCTACTTGGTGAACCAACGCCTGATCCCTCTTCACTCTTAGGGTGAGGCAGAAGAAGCTGAAGCAGCTCTGACATGAAGGACAAGGGACCAGAGAGCTGAGCTTACTCATAAGCCCGTCTCAAACTCCATCACAAGCCCATCTTGGTTGGCCCCTCAGAAACTGTTACTACTCAATGTAGGTAGAAAGATCAGAGTAGAGAAAGGTTCAGATTTGTAGAGGCTCACAATTCACTATAAACATTACTGTATTCTGTGTATTCCTTGGACCCAGTTGGGCAGATGGCACTTCCCTGGAAGTACCAGGGGCCATTATTTTCTGATCATCTTCTCATCCCTAATCTTATGCTTGGCATTTTTACTTATATATTTTTGTCATTATTCTTAGGTGGATGTAACCTTACACACATACACACACACACACACAAATGCATGCACACATAGACACTAACATATACATGAGCAGAGGTTCACACATACATCTTTATAATTTATCATCCTTATGCCCAACAATTCATACCACAAGTGGTGTTTCTACAGCATTCACGAACCCACTTATGACCAAGCATGAGATTCCTGGAAGTGTAAGATCTTCCGAAATTACCACTGTCACAGTTCTGACGGGGATGGCTGAAAGATTATGCAGTACTCTTTCTCTGCATATCTGGGTCACTCAGAACATCAAGCTGCTTTTCTGACTCTCAATCTACTGACCTGCCAGATAGGCTTGATGAAGACTGCATTATCTGGTACACAGAGTTGCAGTGGAAGAAACAGAGTAATCAATGAGAAAATGTTTTAATTACCAAGAATACACAATGGGGAGAGGACAGTCCTCAGTAAATGGCATGTGGAAATGGAATGCAAAAGAATCAAAATAGATTTCCATCTTACACCATGCATAAAATTAATGCAGCATGTCAGGAGATGGAGGCAGGAAGATTGCAAGTTTGAGCCCAGCCTGAGTAATGTAGGAACTTAGTGTGCCCCTGTCTCAAAATTTAAAACAGTCTGGGGATGTAGCTAAGTGTGAAGCCTCTGAGTTCAATCCCCAGTACTGCCAGAAGTCAATTTAAAATATATTTCTGACTTAAATCTAAAACCTAAAACTGCAAAACTGCTAGAATAAAACAGAGAAAAGCTTCGAGACATTGTTCTTGGAAACCGTTTCATAGAAATGACTTCATAGCATGATGGGCAAAAGAAACAGAAATAGGCAAGTGAAATGCATCAAACTGAAAAGCTTCTGCATAGCAAAGGAAACAATTAACAGAATGAAAATGTGGCCAGTGTAATGGGAAAATATTTAAAAACTACATATAAGTGGCAAATTCCCAGAAGATATAAGGAATTCCTATAACTCAAGAACAAAAATACAACTAAACTGTTTGAAAATGGACAAAGAATCTGAATAAATATTTCTTGAAAGAAGACATGCAAGTGGCCAGCAGGTACGGGGGAAGATGCACAGTGTCACTAATAGTAGGAAAGTGCAAATCAGAACCACAGTGAGAAACCATCTCACATCTCACACCATCTCACACCTATTGGGCTGGCTATTATAAAAAAAGAAAGAAAGAAGATAATAAGGGGAAAGAAGCAAGCAAGAAGGAAAGTAAAAGAGACACATATTGGTGAAGTTGTAGAAAAATTGGAACCCTTATACACTGGTGGTGGGAAAGTCCAGCCTCTTCAGAAAATTAAAAATGAGACAACTATGGGTATCTAAGACAATTAAAATCAGGGTCTCAAAGGAATAGTGGCTCTATGTTCACACAGTGTTTTTCACAACAGCCAGAATATAGGAAGTGAAATATCCATCTCACACATAAAGTGTGGCCTAGTATTTGTGACAACATAGATAGACCTAGCAGGCATAAGCCAAATGAAATAAATTTGTCACAAAAAGATAAATATATGATTCTACAAAGGTAGAAAACAGTCACACTTACAGAAGCGGAATGGTGGCTGCCAGGGAGTTGGGAAGTGGTTATTCATGAGTATAGAGTTACAGTTCCACTTGATGAATAACCTCCAGAGGTTGCTATAGCACATAATGCCCATAAATCAAATGTAGTATTGTGCACTGAAAGGTTAAAGATCCAGTGTTAAGTGTGGCTACCACCAAAACAAGTAAAAGAAAGAAAACAGACAAGAAAAGGAAAGGAAAGGAAAGGAAAGGAAAGGAAAGGAAAGGAAAGGAAAGAAGGAAAGGAAAGGAAAGGAAAGGAAAGGAAAGGAAAGGAAAGGAAAGGAAAGGAAAGGAAAAAAAACAAGCAGGAAGGGATGCAAGGAAGTGCTCTTCTGGAGGTAACGTACATTTATCACTATAATTGTGGAGGTTATGTCCAGGGCGTTCACATATGCTTAAACTCCTAAAATTGTACACATTGAACATGTGTAGGTTTTGGTGCATTAAGAATACTTTAGTAAAGTTGTTCAAAGAAACAGTGCCACACTCAAAGTACAGTGGACATGGATGAAACTGTGAGCACATGCTGGTCCCCAGGTGCCTGTGATTGTGCGTGCTGGCGTGTGCATCTCTGCCTTTGCAAAACCACTCTTGGACTCCTGCAGCTGCTTTGCCTGATAGCTTCGTGAATCAGAGGGTCTGCGAAAGCGTGTATCGGCAGGGACCTTACATGGTGACTGAGGATGACAGTAAATGAAAGGCCAGCCCCTTTATAGAGAGCTGGAGCAGCCTCTGAGGTGGACTTTACATTCCAGCGTCCCCTGGAAGCCCAGGCTGAGGCTTCAGGTTAAATTCCCTGCTGCTTTGGCTCCTGCCTTTCCCTGTTCTGCCTCACCTGTCCCTCCCAGGCTCCTCCTGGGAGCACTTCCTCGCTAATTTACCTGCACACCAATGTTGCCTCAGAGCCTGCCTCCTGCAACCCTGCTTCAGCCGGAGCTGAGCCATGACGTGAGGATGAAATTCCTCCCGGCAACGTGGAGATTACAAAAATACATGCCTACTTACGTAGCATCTTCTTAGGCACCATTCAGTGCTTTCTATTGAAAACATGCATCATCTCATTTAATCCTTACTCCAACCCTTTGTAGATAAAGAAGCAGGGAGTTTAGGAAGATTAAGTAATTGTCCCACAATTACACGGTAGCTTAGCAGTAATTAAAGGTAAAGCCTAATCGGACCTAAAATTCCTGCTTTGGTTTGCTCCATCAAACTGAAGGTTTGGGGAATGTATTCCCCCCACCTCACTCTTTGGTAATTTTTCCTATTTTTTCTTTTCTTCCAACCTGCTTGCAATCATGTTAGCCCGAAGGCAGGTCTGAGGAGAGAATCATGTTCTTCTGTCAGGCAGATCAGAAATGAAACTCGACTCACAGCTTGGCAAGAACAAAGGTAGTGATTGATCTTCAGTTGCTGCTCCAAATGGCAACCACATTAAAACCAATCCTGCCTCCGTCCCGGGTTAAGAAAGCATCATTCACCACGTTTCCTATCCTTCCTGGGCAACTGCTTGCTTGCTGCCTACAGCTCAGGTGTGAGGAGTGAAGTGAGCTGTCAAAACAGGAAGTCATGTCTAGGTGAGGATGAGAGAGAGGTTCAGGTTATATTTCTGCAGGAAGCCAGAAGGCCAGTGATTTGACAATAACTTTGAATGCCTGTTGGTCATTTTATCACAGTCATGGCTCACTAATGGTGATACACTGAGACATGTGTTGAGAGGCAATTTCGTGGTTTGGCAATCATAATAGAAGATGGTGAACATAAATCGAGAGCCAACTACATACTTGGCTATAAGATAAAGCCTTTTACCTCTAGACTAGAAATCCCAGAATCTGGAAAGTCTGATTTGGTAACTAGTGCGTTATTGTACCAAATGTGATAAATAATTGTAACCTAACAGTACGTATTTTTGTATCTTCACATATCTAAATGGGTACACCAGTATTACCACAAACACGTAAGTAATGTGTAGTGCTTCAGCATTTTGATGGCTACGAGGTTACTAGGGTGTAGGGCATTTTTTGGTTTCATTATAGTCTTACAGGGTTACCACAGTGTATAACACATATGTTGGCAAAGCATGGCACATGACTGTATTTAAGTCCATAGAGTGTTTTAATCATCTGTTAGATGGTAGATGCCAAACAGAAAGATAGGCAAGGCTTGTTTTCTGTTCTGGGAAAAATTGCAATATACATGGATGAGGCTTCAGCAAAGCCTGGCCCAAGAGGATTTGGAGCACAAAACTGAGGACATCAGATCTGCCTGGGGGAGGCAGAGAAGAAGACTTCAAATGTAGAGCAACACTTAAGTTGCAGTGCAAGATGGTTGTTATTTGTTCAGACAAAAGTATATGTAGTAACTGGGAAGGTGAGTTAGAAGGTTAGAGGTATTTCAGGTGATGGGGAAGACATTCAGGCAAAGTGCAGAGGTCTTGGATGCAAAGCATATTGTAAGAATGGTGCAGAGTAGCTGGAGCTGCTTTGATGTTAGTGGTAAGAGAAGCAGTTATAGTTTATTCAAACTTCATTATGTCTTTTGTGTACTGTAGAGATGAAAACACTGTAAAAGATAGCAGAGAGGAGTAGGTGTAGCCTCATCCCTTTGTTGCTCCTAAGGAGACAGTCAAACAAAGAGATAGCTACGGGTATGTGAAGTCTGTTATGAGTAGGCACAGAGATGTGGATCTGAGATAGCCAAGGAAGACGTCATGAAAGAGAAGCTCCTGAATTAAGCCTTATAGGTAACAAAAAGAATAATGAGGTTGGAAAGGGTTGGATCACTGATGGAGTGTTCTATGGAAAACTAGGAAGTTTGGACTTAGTCTTGAAGAGATGATTGGAATAAATGCATGTTTGGGTACAATAAGGGGAAAGGGAGCCACGATTGACTTGGGCTTCAGCAAAACCTTTGACCAGCAGGTTAACCATGAGCTGGTTCTCAAGTCTCTTGCTCCTTCTACAAGCTCACTGATGTGGTTGTACTTTTTCAGAGAGCAGTCTTGCGGCTCTGGCTAATTCATGGATTTATTTTTATCACTGTGAATTGGCACCTTTAAGATGTTAAACTCACAGTGAGCTGGAACAGGGTTGAGAAGGAGGCAAAGGAAGGTTTTCAATACACTCCCCGTACTGCAGCCTCTTGTTCAATGTTCTATAACAGAGGAGGAAATGGAAGGGAGCTCTGATTGCTGATGCGGTAACTATGGCAATGTGCGGACTCCTGTTGTTTATGAAGTGCCCGACTGGATTAGAGGCACCTTTGAAAGTGCTTGCTTGAGAAGAGGTGGTGAAAAATATCCCGATTGTCTGCCTCTGACAAGCCTGTTTCCAAATGGGCACAAGCAGGGTTTTAGGAGGCTGAGTTTCAAAGGCGCACCGGCCTTTTCACATAGAGAAAGGAGACAGGAGGAGCACTCAGACTCTGCCTGGATATCTCCTGCTAATGCCAGGCAGCTGTCCCTAAGCCCTCCCTCAAGCAACCCACAAAGCAAGGGCTTTGCTTTGAAACTCAGACCGCCCCAAATATACATCTATTAATAGTGACAACAAAATAATGTTGCCCCCTTGTTTTACATCCTTCTACTAGTCCCACCTTTGGAGACTTTTGAGCTCTCCAAATCATCCAACTTCCCCTTTTCCTCAATAAATTATATTTGGCTTCTCTCCAAACCTCCCTGAAAATAAAGTTAGATTTACATTTCAATTAATCTCTGCTACTTACTTATGGTTGTGTGACCTTGGAAAAGTCACGGAGCCTCTCCAAGCTTGAGTTTTCTGATCTGTAGAACAGAGATGTCAGTGCCTATTTTAAAAGGTAAAAGTTGTTTGCAAAGCCTCTAGTCTTACGTAATGCACAGGATATGAATAATCAAATCAATGGTGTTTCCTTTAACTTCCCATCTTCATCGTATCCCCCCAAATCTTGGAGCTCTTTGGAGAGGGCATGAGTCCGGTACTTCTCTGCTTCCAGTTCAGTGTTTAGTGAGTGCATAAAAGGCACGAGCTAGAGAAATGAGGCTGCATCAAGAGATTTTTGTTCAAGCAGTTTATGTGGTCTGATTAGTTTACATATTAGCTAGTCAGTTAGACTACTGAGCTTGCTGAAGCCAACAACAGATGAGGTAGGGAAGAGCACTGTTGCTGGAATTCTGACTTCCCCAGCTCCTACATTGGGAGCTTGATTAACAGATGAAGGCACACACGTTGGTCTCATACCCAAGAGAGAAAGCCGGAGTGTAAGATTTACTGGGAAGAACAGTGGTGGCTTTGCTGAAACAATGGAACATTTAAAAACAGAGGCAAGAACATGCCCTGGGGTCGCCCTATTTAACACTTTCAGATTCTCAGGAAGGCTCAGAATCTCTCCACCCCTCCAAACCCTTCGTTTTCACCCTGCCCATCGCTCCCCTCTTTCTGTGGCATTTGCTTCTCCCTGCTGACTCAATCCACCTCATTCTTCCTCTGGTCTCTACCCTACTTGCATCCTTCCTGGGAAGTTTTCTTCAACTCTATCCCTTCATTTCCAACTGAGGAAGTAGCTTAGTGGTTTTTATGTCACTGCTCAGGAATTAACTTCACTTTTAAAATAACTTTTTGATGTGTTTTATTTTTAAATTATAAAACAAATGTTTCATAAAGCTACAACTAGAAATTTTAAAACTAGAGAAATCAGTCATTCCTAATCTATAGATTTTAGCATAGACTTTCTAATATCTACTTTCTGTGTTTTAGTTTAATAAGCATTTAATTTATGTATAAGAAACTATTATAAAAGAGTATATCTATCATACTAGCATTTTCTGATATTGCAACATAGTATTTATCATCATCAATCTTTCTGGATGGATTATGTGATTGATATAGGGGAATGAAACTCCCGACCTACTATGTCCAGTACAAGCTCATATTCTCTAAAATCGAAGAATGAATTTTAGGAACAACGGAGGTTAAGAGTAGAATATATTTATTGAGAGAAAGCTTCTGTCTGAGAGAGACAGAAGGGGTCCCAAGCAGGTTGCCAAGGACTCTGTCTTTTCCAGGGACTTTTATAAAGTAAAACCATGGGTTCAAGGTGGGGGAAGACTGGGTGTTCACAAGACAGAAGGGCATGAGGTGGGACATAACTATAGTTAGCCAGTAAGATCAATAGTTTAGGTAAAACTGATTACATTAGGGACAAATGGGGAAGCCAGTCACATAGAAAACAGGCATTCCTAAGGAGTAGTGCCTATTCCTTAGGGGGATGGGAACAATTTAGGGTATCACTCCTCAGGATAGAGGTGCATTTGTTTGGTCTTTTGTCTTGAGGCCTGGTCCACAGCAGGAGGCGGCAGTCTCCCATGAAGTTGCCAGGTATTTGCACTTGCTCCATTGAGGACCTAGTCCTATCTCACTGCCTATAATTTTTAACTAACTCAGCTGCCTGCAACATGATGAGTAGGTTTATTGCCTTAGTTATACTGTCTTTAATGGTTTGTCTTTACAAAATGTTTTTTTTTCTTGTGATAAATAACATTGAAGAGAATCTACCTGCTCCTTTGTCTATACACTTGTATGAGTGAAAATAGAATAATGTCTCCCCAAGTTAAAAAGTGTTTATTTTCTATTTCTTATATCACAGCCTAGTATCTTACTCCCCCCTACTTACCTCAAGCATCTTCTGCCTGGTAGTTCTACCGTCTTCTAGGACCACAAGTGCCCTAGAAGAGCCTCATCATCCAGTGGGCAGGTAAAGGAAGAGACAGTGCATGAGGGATTCCAAAGGAGGTCTGAGGGTCTGGTTAGAAGTGTCCAAGATTTACACAAACACATCATAGGCAGAGCTCAGCCACAGGACTTCAGCTAGCAAACAATGCTGAAAGACACAGTCCTGATAGGTTCTCAGGGAGAAGTGCAGATGGCTTGGGGGAGCATCTTGCCAATCTCTGCCACAACTGCTTTCTTTATTTTACGTTATTATTTAGGGTTGACTTCTAGAAGAGTAACTGCAAAATTCAAAAAAAAAATTTGTGGGTATTAATATATATTAGGGCAATATACCATTATCTATGCATTCATTTGACAAATATTTGAGTGTATATTATGTTACAGGTACTACGCCAGATACATACTAGGACACCACACAGAACAAGATATATACTTTGAATTGCAGCAAGAAGGATAGGCAAATAGCCAAGCTGTCTCATATGTATTCTCTTGTCTTATTCTTGAATGTTTCCATGTATATAAAACCCCATCCAATGTTTGGATGTCCTGAGGGCAGCATATTTCTGTTGCAGTGCCTCACGTGGTGCAGAAGACATGGAATCCAAAATGTTATAGGTTAAGCAAATTATTTGATCAGTTATCAAATAAACTTCATGAACTAAGCTCTGAGAGGTGAGATGATTAGCTAAAGTTCTAGAGAAATCTTGAGACACAATAACTAAACATAAGTGTCCAAGTGAATTAGACAAAATATCAGATAATATTTCTCCAAGAAAAGGAAATATACTTTCTGAGCATGAGAAGGGCTTTCCTTGCCATCACCATTCCTGAAATAGGCAAACACAAACATTGCATTAACTCATAGGAAGAGGGTTTATGGCTAATGCTGAGTCTTCTGCCATGATAGTAAATTTTCTATTCAAGCTAATGCTAAGAACGAAGTGAATTTATTAGTGGAAGTGTGTCTTGGCAAATATCAGCTCACAAAAGGGACAAATATGTGTTTTGCCTCCATTTACAAAATGTAATTCATTTTTATGTACAATGCTGCTTGTTTTGTGTTACTGAGCTTCCTTTTTTCTCAATAAATCTTGTGAAGAGAGCCTGCTCTCTACTGGGGATTTGCACCCCCCCCCCACCCCTATTCTCAAATTTCTCAACACCTGTTGGGCAGCTGCTATGTTCTCCCCAAGCAGTGGCTGGATTTGCAAGGGCTGAATTCTAACAATATGGAAAGTTAGTGAGATACTTAAGGGATTTTCAGTATGAATTTAACTGTAATAAATTGCTGGAACCACACTCTCATATTTCCTATATACTTCTGTGGTCTCCATTAAAGAGCAATAAAAATATCAGAGCTACTGAGTTCACTGGTAATATAGCTATGAATCTTTTCTTACATCTGTGTGTAACCATGTAAATACAATACTTCTATATAGTTTTCTGTATGTGAATATGCATGCCTATGTAACGGCATATCTACAGCTACTAGGCATAATAATGGTTTCTTGGTTGCAATATCCCAACAGCTAGCACTGAACATTTAGGCATCAGGCATTGTTCTAAGTATTTGTATTCAGTGATGCAGTCAAACCTCAAACAACTTTAACAGGTAGCTACTATTATAATCCCTACATTAGAGAAGAGGATAATAAACCTCACAGGGGTTAAGCAACTTCCTTCAGAACACAAACCTTGTAAGTGGCAAAGCCAAGATTTCAGACTGGTTGTGTAGATCCATATTCCCTGATCTTAACTGGTGTGTAATTCCAACATTTAATTTATTATAATAGATTTATTAAACTAGTGCAAATGAGATTACTATACTTTTAATTTGCAACAAGCCATTGCAATAAGTAGACAAACATCATCAGAGTCATGGTTAATATTAATATAATTTGCCCTAGTAAAAGAGACACTCAAAAAATTAAGTGATATTTTAAAGTTCATATAGTTAGCAAATGCGGCCACAAGAACATTCTGCACCATGGATATAACATATATATATATATATATATATATATATTATATTTTATATATAATATCTATGAAATTGTATATTCTATATATATGTAATCATGTATAATATACTATATATAATATAATATATGGTATATATGATATATAGGGTATTGTACAAGGCCTAAAGTGCACAGTACTTGGGTGTTTATAAAACATATATCCAACTATATATTTACATATAAATAGTTTTAGAATTATTTGAAATGTCATGTAAAGACAAATGCATTTATGACACAAAGGTGCTATCCAGTTCTTCTCAATATATGTTTACTTCAGAACCTTTTACAATTGAAATGCCCTGCCCTAGGAGGAAAAGCAAAAACATTTTATAGTCTAAAAGAATTAAGTTCCATATTTCTTGTGAAAACAAAATTCATTGCTTAGTGACAAAAAGGTTACAGGTTTCTTATAATACTCCAGTAAGCCAGGTTATTAAAATTTCCAAGCCACTCCACATTCCACAAATACTTTATGTATCTGTGGAGGTTAGAGAGGCATGAGATGAAAGATTGCTTGAGCCTGGGCTCTGTTCTTAATTCTGCTAGAGACTGATCTTTGATAACCAGGAACTAGTTCTTTAGTCTCTCTGAGCTTCAAGTTACTCATCTAAAAAAAAATAAAAGTCTAAGGATATCACTAGTAAATATTCAAGGGACCTTGGAATTCTGATTAGCATTTACTCAATGTTACTTAAAGCAATAAAGATGACTGAAAAGTGGTTACTACCAGTTGTGATACTGAACATCTAGGAAACCAACACTCAGTAAGGCTCTGAAAGAATCAGGCAAAAAGAAAGTATTTGGCCTGACCACTTCTTTCTGCATTTGGAGATTCATTCATCCCAACTTGAAATAATTATTGAACATGAACTATCTCCCAGGCACTGCTGTGAACGAGAGAAAGAGATGATAAAAGAGAACTGAGAATCAATACTGAAGCATTTGCTCTAAAGAAACTTACACAGGGGTTCAGAAAGCTGGACCTTAAGCTAATGAATATGACTATATGATGTCCACGAGTTATTCAATACTTTGGTGAAGAAAGCAGATTACGAATGGAGAAAAAGGAGTGGAGGAATATTCTATTTTTCATTTGACAGCAGACTAGACTTGAACTGGTATACGTCTGTATCTAGGTGACCATCTAATTTAGTGAGAATGATTAACTGTTGCAGAAGTATGTGTATTTGAGTATTGGTGCTACCCCAAGTCTAACTGGTGCTGTTCTGCAGTATACAGTTATAAAATATGAAGAAAATGCATTCTAAACTAAATTTGCACCAAAAGTTTTCAGATAACAAATTACGCAGTTTTACCCTGCCGGTGTGAAGAACAGGGGGCAGGGCTAAAACTACAAATGTAAAAGTCATCATCTGGTGGAGGAGGTTTTGATCAAGCTAGCTGGCTGGGTGATATTCCCTAGGGACTGGATAGAGTTGGCAAGGATTCAACCACGGTCCATGCCACTGTCACCACGGTTCAAGGAGTGCTGGGGTAGACATGGGAAGGATTTATTAGAGAATGGGATAACAACAAAGAGAGATTGTTGCCCAAAGCAAACAAATCATTGCAAAAGCATGGCAGGAAGGAGGGATTACCTGGGAGTGAAGCTGCTGATGGATCTAGGACGAGGGTTGAGCGTAGAAAGAAAAGAGGCAGTAATATCAGGAATGCTGTCTCTCTGTTATCATTATGGCCCAGATTCCTTGTAATGGCAGCCATTCTCAATACACATTCGATCCCACATCAAAATAATTGGATAGTGATTGATTCTTCGAGGTGTTTAAATTACTTACCTTGCCAAATGTGAAGTGTATTCTATAGAAGCAGTGCATATGGTTAAAAAGATGAACCCTGAAAGCCAGAAGATCTATGTCCAAAATCCACACCCAGTTAGGTAATTTACAGGTCAAACTCTGCTAAGTTACTTAACATTGCTGTATCTCAGTTTCCTCATCTGAGAGGAGGCTGTCAACGACAATCTCAAATATATGTTAGACCTTAAAAACAATAACTTGCATAAAGGATTTGGGCACAGAAAGAGTTCTCCAAGTTCTTCCCCTTTTGGGGGAAAATGGTCAACCTCAAAGCGAATCATCGTGAAAGGTGAAGGAAAAGCTGAATGGGTCCTCAGGAGACCGGACAGAGGCTCGGGCCCTGGCAGCTTGTCTTGTAACATCCTAAGCAGCACCTGTTGCATCCCACAGCTTTGCAAGCAGAGGTCAAAGGCCAGTAGGACCGAAATCCTGTGTATTTTTACTAACACAGCATTTTTAGTGGTTGGGCTGGTTTGTTCAGTACATACCACTTTCTGGTTTGTTGTAGTTCATCTTTTTCTCATGACATCGCTGATTTAGATGATCTATCTGTCCCTTGAACTGATTTGAGTTTGCAGCCCGTGCAGCACATAATTTTTCTCATTCATTTAAAATACGTTACAGTTTTTACAACTAGCACTTCAAGATGTCCTCCTTCGGGGCACTTTTATTTATTGAACACTATGGACACAGTGCTTGGGATCTGCACTCTTGGCAGCCCTACACAAAATGCTTTAGATTCAGTGATAAAATGATTGCCTCAAATAAGAAAGATGAATTGGAAATTTAAGTAATAAATAGGTTTGTCCACAAAACATTTACAGAAGAGCAACCATTCAACTATAATTCAATTTGGGGAGCTTTATATTTCAAAAGCAACATTTAAATCACAAGAATAAAATTGATACTTTTTCCTTTAGGCAAGCTGAAGTTATAGAAAAGCATCAAAATATTTTCATGCTGTTAGGGAATATTGCATTTTGTATTAACGTGGGGGTATAAACATTGTTCTTTAGAAACTATGGTTATTCTTTTGATTTTTTTTTCCTCTTATCATTGTTTTGGGGGAATGTACCTCACACTTTCTGACTATTTTGTTTCATTCATTTCCTCCAATCTTTTCTCTAAATTAGCAAAGAAATAAGGAAGGAAATATTCACAGAGGCTTCCATATTCATACCTTTTTCCTACTGTACAACCTTACATCTTTAGAACCTAGTATGTGCTCCATAATATTTAGTAGCCTAATTACCTGCCATAGTGAAAGTAGAGGCAGCAGGCCTAAGGTGCCTGAGGGCCTGTGTTATATCGTTCTGGATGGTGCATCATAAGGTGAACCATAGAACTGTTACTTCAGGGAAGTAGTGTTCCCAGCACCCCTGGCTTCCAAGAGAAACATGCAACACAGTTGCTACCAAAGAGGCATACATATAAACCTATTCATTTCTGGAATGCTTTATATTCTGATATAGAGATAGGTGCAGCTAGGGTATGACATTCTCTCTTCCTGCTAGAACACATTTGTGACCCCTGGAGGCACAGACAACATTTTGACAATGTAAATTGATGAGCTAACATGATTAGAATGGGGAATAGAAAGCACGAAGGACACTTTGTCTTTCACGTTATTGACAAAATCTGCTGCAGTGCCCCACACCACATATTTCCACATTGCTTATAATGAGATCAATTTAAATCTTATTTATATAAACCACAGGAAGTCAAGGCTTTGTTTTTATTTGTCTTTGCTCTTATCAATGTTTTCATACTTGTGGCCAGTGTTGTCTGATTACTACACCATGGAAGAAGGTAGTTAAAAATTGAGGGAAGATGCAAAGTGTTAGCATTAGAGACATTCAAGAAACTTGTTCCTCAGAAGCTGAAGGGATGGATATTCTGTAAGGAAAGTGACTGTGGCATACAGACCTACTAATAAAGCATTTAAGAATTCCACTATGGTCAGGTGAGCAGAGAATTTCTAAAGGTATTTCTACCATAAAATCTAGATATAGGTGATAAACATAATAACTCTGGCCAACCACAGCTTCATGGTATTAAAGATGACACAGAAACTGAATTTTCAATATGTAAAGAAATTGATGCCTAGCGTGTTCCTTTCATTATTCACTTACTGATCTCAGTGTTCTCATCAGCAATTTTGGCGGGAGTGGGATGACAAGAGACTCAAGCTAAGCTTACAGGAATTGCATGAATATAGCCTTTGTCTGATTGACTCAAAACATCCCCTTCTATACTGTGAGACCCTAAAGGGCAGGGAGCAGAGGAGAGGAAAGAATTTGCATATTGGGTTTGAGTGACTGTAAGATATGATAGCGAGATGACTTGTATGAGGCTGGGAAGCAGTTTTTTTTTAAAGGACTGATTTTGGATAAGGAATCGAGGAAGGAAGTTATATTTTGTCCTGTGGCAACTTAAAGCTCTGTCTTTAAGATAATTTATTTAGATTTTTTTCCAGTTTCATTTAGTTTTTGTTTGTTTTGCCAGTAGAGAGACTTTTATATTGATCATGGTGTAGATGTGGCACTACTAAGCTCAATGGCATGACTTTGATCTCCAATCCTGCTACCAAATTTTGTTCGTTGAGCAGAGGTGTAATGGAGTGTAGGATGAGTGAGCCTCAGATTCTACACTTCAACATGAAGCTGTGGAGCCAGGCGTTCCCGCAGGTGGCTTCCAGTTCTGGCGCTCTACAGTTCTAGAACACTGCAGCATGAATTCTGTTACCTCTCTGAGATACATTCTGTTACATTCTCTCTCTATCACATTCTGTTACATTCTGAGATACAATGGACCAAGAGGGAGCTGATGTAACCAGACTTAGACTTGCAAAGTTCATTTCCAGAATTGCAACATTCGTTATCCTCTGATTAGCTTTTATTGGGGTGGGGGGGTGTCTAATATATTTAGTCCTTTATGTATTCTAAATATTAGTCCTCTGCTCAAGGACTGACAGTAAAAAATGTTTTCCCATTCTGTAGGTTGTCTCTTCACTCCATTGTTTTCTTTGCAGTGCAGGCGTCTTTTTTTTTTCTTGTAGTTACAGACATGTCTTTTTTTTTTATTTAAAGAGAAGAAGAAAGAAAAAAAAAGCCAAACAAAACAGAAAGAGGGTAGCAACAATACGCCTGATATATTCTCACTTGTTGATTCCTGATAATATTTCTTGTGCAGTTGGGTTCGGTTCAGAAAGTCCTTCCTCGTGCCTGTGCCTTCAAGAGTTTTACTTATTTTATCTTCCATCAGAGCGTTTATGACTTAATATTTAGGTCTTTGACCTAGTTTAATTTTAGTTAAATACATGGTGACATGCATGGATCCAGATTCAATTAGGTATCTATGTATCCAGTTTTCCTACTCTATTCTGGTTACATACAAATTTTAGAATTGTTTTCTCTAATACAGGGAGGGAGGTTGCTGGCATTTTGATTGAGAGCGCATTAATATTCTCTGAGAGCAAATGGTTTTCATCACTCTCTTAGGCAAATAATAACTCATCAGCAGTAATTAGGTAAACCTGGTATTTGAGTTTAGCTTCTGGATAATTTTAAAGCACTAATAAAGATCTTTCGCTTTTTTCCAAATCTGTAAAAAAAAAAAAAAAAAAAAACTAGCCTTACTAAGAAAAATAGACTGGAAAAAAAAACCTTAGAATTGCCCTAAAAGCCTACTGTCTGGATCTTGAACCAACCAAATGAGCTCAAATTATCTCTTCTGTGAAAAAAAAAATCCTTTAAAATGATCTCATTCAGAATTCTAGTGCTCTAATCTAGTATCTAATGCATGCCATCATGTTCTATGGGCCATTTCTTAGTTTCATTTACGAGACATCAAACTCCACAGTGTGTTTGATTTTATGCATTCTTTTATTACAGAGCCTAACACAGTGCCCAGAACATAGAAGATAATTATAGATATATAACATATTTGTAGAAAAGTTTCTTCTTGTAAAAACTGAAATAATATGAGGTAGGTAACTATTAGCTCAAATCCATTCAATATATAAATAAACCGAGGCTCAAAGAAGTTAATTGTGGGTCTGATATCACAGAACAGTCATGGTGGATCTATGGCTTGAATTTCAGTATTTTTACTCCAGAAAAATCACGTGACCAGATTGTATCTTTCAAAAATTACTTAAAATTGTTTAATTGACCATGAATATTTATATATACGTATGGGACACTATATATTGAAGAGATACCAGCACTGCCACGTTGACAATAGCATTGTTCACAAAAGCCATGACATGGAATCAGCTTAAGAGCCCGTGGATGGATGAATGGATAAAGAGAATGGATATATAGACAAAGCAGAATACTATACATGTGATGACACAGTTAAACCTGGAAAACATCATGGTAAATGCTGTACATCAGGTTATATATATATATATATATATATATATATATATATATATACTGTAGTGCATTATCTTGCTTACATATGGACTGTAAGAAGACAAACTCTTTTTAGAGATAGAGAGCAGATAGTAATTACTAGGGATGGGGAGCAAGGCGAATGAAAGGATGTGGGTCCAAGGGCACAAGTCTCAGGCAAATAAGAGGAACTGCAGATGCTCTCTGCTCCTGACTCCCACTTACCTACTCTTCCTCAACACTCCAGTCCTGTAACGGAGAGATTTTCAAGTACATGTCATCAGTCTCAGTCAGCAGCCATCCACCTCTAAAGGGAAAGACTAGGGTAATAAATATGCCCAATGCCAGTCCACAAAGAAAAGGAAAGACTGACAGAGAAAGAAAATGTGGGAAAGTAGGATTTTATAAGACAGGAGCTAAAAAGGGTCACAGAGTGGGCCCTAGGAAGTTTGCTTTTGCTGAGAGGGCTTTAAATCACTGCCTCCCCATCCTTGTCTGTTCTAGTTACAATATTCTGCTTGTCCAAGGAATCAACAGTTAATAGCAAACCCAGAACATTCCTTGGGGTCCCTTGTGACACGGAGTAAAGAGTATGTAAAAATCTCAGACCTCCTGGACTTCTATGCCTAAGATTTCATTTTTCTCCTGGTTTCTCCAAGTAGTTTAACCATTTACAAATCTTTCTAAAACATGTTTTACAGGACAGGTAGGAAGACAAAAAAAATTCATCTCTTGACAACTATTTCAATTAGCTAAGGAGATTGGGGGAATGCTACTGTATTACTTAAATAAAAAGAATGGTACATTTCTTTACTGGTCCATTATTTATTTCTGTTTTTTTGTATGAACTGTGTGACAAGTATGTGGACACACCTCAGTGAACATGACATTTCTCTCGGAGAGTGTATTAGTTTTTCCTCTGGGACATCATCATAGATAGATGACCTTTGATAAACAGAACTGATTCCAAATAGCTGTAATCATTTTTAATGCTCAAATTGGCACTACATGGTCACTGGCAGTCCTCTCTGTAAACTGACCTATTTATCTTTTGAACTCTGTGCTCAAGTACATTAGATTATATTTTTTTTAATAAAAAGACACTCAGGATCATCTTTGATTCTGCTTTCTTTGAAAAGAAAATCATCCACTACAGAAATTATCTAAAGAACTATCTTTATCATTTTTGTGGTATAGTATTTGACACCAAAAACAGAGATTTTTTTCTTTTAAATAATCACTTAAAGTAAAAAAGCATTTCCTACAAGCAGAAAATATACCTTTGTATCAAAAAATTATGACTTAATTTATAGTCATAACTTTTACTGAATTTTTTCATCTTATTCTCTATAAAAGCTTCTAATTCCACCATTCACAGTTTTCCACATAATATTAATAATTGTCATAATCAATACAAAATTAAAATTACAATTGTTTCTACTCACCAAAAGATATTATTAAGAAAATAAAGCAACAAGTGGAAGTCAGGGAGAAGATATTTGCAAAGTATATATCTCACAGAATGATGGAATCTAAAACAGATAAAGAACCCCTGCCAAATCACTGATACAAAGACAAACAACTCAAAGAAAGGAGACAAAATATTAAACACACACTTCATGAGTGAATGTGAGCAAATGAATATTAGGCTCAGGAGACTGTCTCTGCGTCATTAGTCATCAGGGAAATACAAATTAGAATCTACAATGAGACACCACTACACATTCACTAGAGTGACAGCGACTTTTACAAATGGGTAACTGGATACATTTGGGGTTGGTGAAATATGTAAATCGGTGCTTTGGAAAAATACCTGGCTGTTTCATGTCAAACTACACTTGGATTTGATCTGCAATTCAGCAATTCCAATCCTTGAGTATACCTAAAATAAAACATACAGTCACAAAAATTCTTTTGATATACATTTGCATATTCACATATTAAATGTACATTGGTTGAGTTTCAACCAATGCATGCACCCATATAATCCAAACCCTTAAGGTTCACATCCATTCTAGTCAGTCTCTATTCCCACCTTTATAAGAGATCATCGTTTACACTTTTTCCCTACAAAAGATAAATTTTGCTTCTTGGGACATTATTTATAAGTATAATTCTAGAGTATGTATTTTGAGGGTGCTCCTTTTTATTTAATGTTATTTTAAAATTAATTCATCTTGCTTTTTCCTTTGTACATATGAACAGTATTCTGTTGTATGAATACATCATAATTTATTTACCCATATACCTGGGATACTTCCAGATATATTGAATATAGTTTTTACCAACATTCTTGCACAAGTATTAAAAAAAATATAAACAAACATTAAACTGTAATCATTGATATCTGTGCTATTTGGTGATAAGTGTGAAAATATTTGCAAATTATTTTGAATTGCAGCAGAAAATAAGCTGAACTTATGAATGAAGAGAATGATGTCTCATAATAAAAAGAAGTGGTGAACACAGGGGGGTCCAGATTTTTTCAACTTTACTGTAGTTTGAATTATTTCTGTAATCTTGAGGAGAATCATTTTATTATTGTTCCAAATTCAAGTTCAGTCTCTTCATTCTTTGACAGTTTTGTAAGTACTATTGTGTTGTCTATAATGGATGGGACAACTCTCAGAAATAAAACAAATATTTCAAGCAAAATCTAAATAAACTAAAGAATTCACAGATATAAATGACATCTGGTATCTGTGGATTAGAAGGTAATGGGTAGCACCACCATCACAGCCACCAAGGCTATTGTGGAGACTCTAGTTTTTGCTTACCTGGTAGAGGTATTGGTGCAAAATAAGACAACCTGAAACACCAACAATGTTAACATGCCAAGCAAGGTCCACAAATGGATGCTAAACTTAACATAAATTAAAGGAGAAATGGCATATTTGCATAATCTGTCCCAAGCTTTTTATTAAATATAATGTGAGATATGGTAATTTTACAGTGCAGAAATCCAGCAAGTACCAAGTGATAAGACATGTCAACATCATTTGCCTCTTAATAAGATGCACTGAGGGTGTATCACTTCTGCTGTTGTCTTACCAAACTTCAAGAAACAATTGTTTAACTTCCATTTAATCATTAGAAAACATCAGGAAAGTGCAAACTGGGGGTTACTTTACATAATAAGTGAAAGATATGGAAGATAATGAGAGACTGTTAGACTGAAAGAGACTTGGGTAACATGACAACAATCAAATACAGCATGGAACTGTAGTGGGACCCTAAACAAAAAGACATCAGTAAACAATTTATGAAGCCTGGATACAGTTTGTAGTTCAGTTACTAGCATTACATCAATGCCAGTTTTTAAGTTTTCATAATTGTGCTGTGGTTACATAAGATGTTAGAAAAGGTGAGCAAAAACACATTTGGGAGTGCTTTCTATTATTTTGTAATTGTTCTATAAGTCTGTAATTACTGAAAACTAAAAAAGAAACAGAAAAGCCACTTAATAAAACAAAGTTTGGTTATTCAGGGTAGAAAGGTGAAGGAGGAGAATGAAGAAGAAGAGAAGGAAGATAAACAAAAGAGGAAGGTGGAAGTGGGGAAAAAGGAAAAGAAAGCAGCCATTCTTATTCCTCAACTGTCACAGAGAAATTGGGTAGATCAGAAATGATACATCTCAGGTGCCAACCTGAGGTATGTATCTGTAGACCATTATAATGAAAACGCTAAACTCTTATTGAAAGTATGAAAGAAAATCCACAGAGAAGGAATACCCCACCACCACCAATAGGGAATGGGCCTTTTACAGGTAACTTAAAATTAATGTAGTCTATCTTGTATGGAGGAGTAGAATGAAATGTTCAAGCCTGGGGGTTCATCCAGATTCAACTCTATTTTCCATGATGGAAATTAGTGTATCTTTTGATAAATTATTAAGCTTTCCATGCATCTGTATCCTCATCAGTAGAATGGGAATAGTAATAATAATAACATCAATTTCATATGTTATTGGGAGGATTAAGCTGCTTTAATACATAAAAGTATCTATCACTAGTGCTAACTTAATGTTAGTATCATTTATAAGGAGATATCTGTATGTAAGAATTATCATGCTTTGAAAAAGAATTGAAAATATTATCTATCAATGGTCCAGATATTTAGTATGAAGCTATAGTATTACAAACAGGGAGCAGTAATTGATTATTAAGTCAATGGAACCAAATAAGAGCCTAGAAATAATTGCATTATATATATATGCACATATGTATTCACATATCTAAAAACATTAAGAATGAATGGGTTAAATAAACATTCAGTAAATATTTGGAAAATTTTGTAATTAAAAGGAACACCTCTACAAAAAAAAAATCACACCTTTATTTTCTTCCCCTATCCCCTATTCCAACATAATTGGAAGTCCTTATAGCTCTATTCCAAATCCTAGCACTCATGGCCACTTCTTGTGTGTGTATGATTTTTCCAAGCTACCATCACCCCATTCACAGCTTTCAAGCCTCATGACCACCCTTTGAGGCTGCTTGCATTCCACCTTGCCCCTGGCCCCCACCCAAACGCATACCCTGTGTCCTGCACCAAACTATAGAGTATTGTCATCATGCTAGAAAGTCACCCTGTATCCCTGTCCAGACTCCCCTCTGCTCATGGAAAAGGAAATTTCTATTTTGAGGCAAGAATTTGTTTAGCTTTAGTAGATTCTGTCAAATATTTTTCCAAAGGGCTTGTACAAATTTATGCCAACATCTTGTGTCTCTGAGCTCATCTTTCATCTTAGCAACTCTCGATAGTGTCAGAGTTCAGCTGTAACCATCGTCGTGTATATAAAGTAATGTGTTATTGGAGTCTTAGCTCCCATTCCCCTGAAAAGCTCTGGAGAATTGTTAGGCTCACTGGCCATGGGAAAGTCTATGGTGGAAGATGAGGTACTTCACTTACTTACTCTGTGTTATTACAGTGTCTTAAAATAATATTAAAACAAGTCACATTGTCTCCTACTACAATGGAATCATTAGCCTGATGTGACTTACTTCATTCTACTTGGAAGTGGGAGTCCCTGATACATATTTTAAAATGATTAACTTTGCACCAGTGCCCCACTTGCTACTACCCAGTGCAATTACAATAAAATCCAAATGGAAGTGACTGATGGCCAGCTTCTCCGATCCCATCATTGACCTGGCCTTCATCCCTTACTCTCTTGACACCAGGCCTCTCTCTGCCCCTTGAAAATGCAGTTGCTGTTACCCTATCTGGACTCCATTCCGCTGATATCACTAGAAATCTGACTCTTCTCGTGATTCAGGTCTCTTCAAACATCCGCTCCCCTGAGAGGCATTTCTCCATCCTCACAAGTAAGATACCTCACAGAAGCTCATCCTTCTCATTGCCCGCTTTATTTCATACATAGAATCTATCACTTTCTGAGATGCCTGTATCTGGTAAAGCATCATTGTCTGTCTTCCAGTATAATGAGGGCTCAGAGGAGTCAGGGCTGTTTTGCAGTACCTGGCACTTACTAAGCACTCGATAAATACTTGTAGCCCTAAATAAAATATCAGGCCATAAAAAAGAACTGGAGAAGACAAAAGATAAGAAAACATTATTAAAACCTTATGATGGAGGAGAGTTTTCAAGGAAAGCCACCGAGCCAAAAAACCTAATGACAAACAGATTTGTTTATGCATAAAAGTGTGAAACTTCTGTACAGTAAAATTCTCCACCAGTGAAGTAAAAGGAGAAAATATTTATGGCATTTATAATTAACATTGGTAAAGACTCTGTTCAGATGAATCCAAAACCACATTTTAAACCTATTTAGAAAAGAGTCATTGTCTTAATTCAGTGGTGCCCAGACATCCTTTAAAATAAGTAGAACAGTAATGATCCTAGGAAATGAAGGAATACTAAAGACAAACAGCCCAATAGGGAAGAAGGTAAATGTGACAAAAAGGCAATTCACATATGCAAATTGTTGGTAAAAAGATATGAAAACATGCTCAATCTTATTAGCAATTTTAAAATGTCTATTTACATAATGAAATACAATTCTGTTGCCTATAAAGTTAATACAAGTATTAACAATTTTAGTTATTTGCTTTGCAGTCAGTTGTGTAGGGGAAAGTAAGTTCTCTGTTAAAAAATTTGTGGAAATCTAAATTGCAACACTGCTGGAGGCTAAGTTGCGATGCCCATTCAAATTTAAACGTGTAGATCCTACAACTGAGCACTGAGAAATCTCATTTCTTTTCTTTTTTCCTTTTTTTGGTAGGGATTGAACTCACAACCTCATGCTTGCTAGGTAGGTGCTTATGCTGCTGAATTAAATCCCCAGCAGTTGCATTTCTAAGAATGGATATTTCCTATCAATAGGCTTAAATACTTAGGCAAAGATGTCCACTCCATTACTGTAGCATTATTATAACAATGTGGTAATAATCCAAATGTAAAAAATAGGAAGCAAGTTTATAAATTAATAGTAATGGAGTTCTATATGACTATTAAAAAGGTAAATCTGATTTTTCTAATGTCTATCATACATTACGAGAAAAAAATCAGTTGAAAATCAGTATGTGTGCCTTAAATTCCTCTTTAGAAAGAAATTTTAATCTGTTAATATTTTGACTAATTGTAGCTGAAATAGCAAACATATCTTACGGACCTATATAATAATACCTTGGTTCACAAATGCTTCTGTTTGCAAACAATTTGTTTCATAGACAAAAGAGCTCAGCAAAATTTTGCTTTCATTTTCAGACTTCATATCAGGTGATAAACACAACCACAACCATCTTCCCCACACAAGCACAGATACAACCATCTTCTCCAAAGTCGTAAAACTAGTTGAGTTCGTAAACTGAGGTACAACTGTAATAACAGAGTCAAATAACAGGATTTCACATTAGTTTTCTAAACAGAAGAAAGCAGAGAATGATCTGTTTTTCTCATGAATTTCTACCTTTTTACCTGCCAAGAAAATATTTTATAGAAACCTCACACAACATTTTTCCTCATTTCATAGTCCACAACTATGAAGCAGCAAAAGTATTGTGCAAAGGACAATGAAAATCTGTGGGGACCCCAGAAGAGTTAAGATCTCTATTCAGAGTTGAAGGGGGAAACTTCTACCCTAAATTCAAGGAATTGCTGTTAATAAAAGCATTAGCTATAAAAGAAAAAGTTGATAAAACAGATCTCTCAAAAATTACATACTTTTACTTATCAAAACATGCCATAAAATGATTGAAAGGAAATATTTATAATCCCTACATCTGATAAAGGACTTGGATCCAGAAGATTGAAAAGAGTTCTCTCACAAAAAAAGAAAAAGACAAATAATTAAAGATGAACAAATGATTCTGACACCTCCAAAATGAGGCACTGAAATGGTCAATAAGCATACGTCACAAGTTTATCAACACAAAAATTCATGCCAAAAAAACAAACCAAATCCCCAGTGAAGCCCACCATATGTCTACTAGAATGGGTAAAGTTAAGAAGATTGGCAGTCTCATGTTTTAGCAAGAATGCAGAACAACCAGAACTCTCAAACATTGCTGATGGGTACACAAATAGGATTTGCCCCTTGCGAAAATTCTCCTGTGATGTTAACTAGCTAAATTTAAAACTACCCTATGACCTAGCAATTCCATTCTTGGGCAGACAACAATAAAAATGAGTGTGTATATCCTGTAGATAGATATATTGATAGGTAGACAGATAGAGCATCCTGTGAAGCTTTATCCATTACGTCACAAAACTAGAAGCAGCCTGCATATCTCATTTATCTAGAAAAGAATGAATAAATGGTGGTATATTCATGCAAATTAAAACTATATCACAATGAAAGTAAATACACTACTGACTCATGTAATAAAACATGGATTAATCTCATAGAAATGCTGACAGAAGCCACACATGAAAGATTATATGCAATATTATTTATTTATATGGAGCTTGGGAGTTGCTGAAAGGAAGCTGTTTGGCTAGAGATCAGGGTCATGACTGACTTTGGGAAACCCTGGCTAGAGGCAGGGGGTTTCCTGGGGGGATAGACAGGCTGGTCTCCTGGACCGATAAGATGAAAGTAGCGTATATCACTATGCGCTGTACTTAAGAATTGTGAACTTTAGAGCATGAGCATTATGTCTCAGTGAAAAAATTACAGCAAAAGTAAACTTCAAAACAACAAAGAGATATCTCTACTGTATCTTCAGCGATACAGATTCCTTTAACTAGAAAGTGAACATTTTCTGTTTGGTCGTTTGTTTGTTTATTTTTAGAAAGGATCTTGCTAATTCTGCCTCAGCCTCCTAGAGCAATGGGATTACAAGTGTACACCATCAAGGTAAGTCTTTATAGAAGCATACAAAAGGTTTCAAATATTCTAGGTGTTAGGAATTTATCCTCTGTGGTGAAAAAAAATTGAGAGAAGCAGATGAATGACACTCCACACTCCAGAACTTTGTGGGACACTCGAAGGAAAAGTTACTAAGGCCTGCAAAGCCGTCTTTGAGTTCATTTTATTAAAATGGAAAAATCTACTAGGAAAATTAATATTCCTGTAATAATTGAGAGCTGCTTACAGTATATGCTCCTGAAATGACATTTTCTCTCCTATGAATGATGAAAAGAGTAGGAAAGCATCCTTCAAGGTCCTCTAATTTAATGTCCTCAGCCAATGTGTCAATCTTTTCCATAATTCTTACTTTTACAGTGTCTCAACAGTTATGTACCACCTGGAAAATATGCCTTTACTCCCAAGTAGGGGAGGCATGCTTGATGGTCAACTGGCTAGAAAACAGCCTAGAAACCCTGCCCTGATGTGTTTTCTTTGGCATCTAGGTGTGTGTGTGTGTGTGTGTGTGTGTGTGTGCGTGCGTGCATGTGTGCATGTATGTGTGTGTTTTAAGAGAGCTGGAGAGGCTGAAAAAGACAGAAACCAATGATAGGAGTGATGGGAGGGATGCTTGTTTGGGGAACCAATTTAGCAGTACTTGTGTGGTTTAAGGATTGACATGTCTAACATTAATAGAAAATATAATTTAGATTGAAACCTTATTTCTTTCAGTTCAGTTTTTCTCAAAATCAACAGTGCCAAGAAAATATTTGTAAATTTTTAGAACGAGAGGGCAACCTTTGCCTACAGGTCTTCCTAGAGGACCCGTTCTGAGTTCCTACAGGCATCTGGCTTTGACACTAGTGCTATGCAGCGTCCTGTCATTCCCCAGTGAGTTCTACACCAATAGTCAGTGCTTGTTCTTGGGTCTTCTGCCTCCAGTTACCATTCACCTGCTCTATGCAATCATTCTCCACCCACCATTTTCCTTTGGCCTTCAGTTTCTAAAACCTTGATATGAAGTAAAGTAGAAAGGGCTCATGTATTTGAGGAGTAGATTTTTAAAGTACATCTGAAGAGAATCTGTGCTTCTCAGAATGGTGTGAGAGGGCTTGTCAAGTACCTGAGCACTACCCAGTCCTGGGGAAGACAAGCTTTGTGCTGAACTTCTTGAGTCAAACCCAGCAGGAGAAGCAGAAAACAACCTTGGGTAACTCTGTTGCATTTAACAGCAGAGTCCCTGAGGTTTACCACACATTGCTGCAGGGGAAGGAAGCACTCAGAGAAAATGTGGCACGTCTAGCTTATAGGAATGTACAGCATGCTTTAGATGCAACAGAAAAATCTCCCTAATGTCATAGACAGAATAACTATAGAAGAGGCTGTGTGGACAACAGAAGACAGGCAGACAGCAGGAAGAGCCATGGAGACAGACAAGGAGACAAGGAAAGCAGCTGTCATCTCAGCAACCCTGTGGCCCTGCGTCGGTCCCAGGAACATAGACCACCTTGTAAAAGGTAGAGGATGTGGACTCAATTCTTGAGTTGATTAAAACTGATTACCTGCGCTGACGGGGAAGAATTTGGGTTTAAAATAGAAACTAAATGCGAAAAATTAGTAGTTACAGTCTTTCCTACAAACTGTCATTCCATCTCCTAACCATGGAGAAAACAGGGTTTATCTGCTGTTCTTGTTACCCAGTGGATTTGAATTCCATCACAATTCTCTGAAATACATATTTTGTCCCCCAAACTCTCTGTGCATTATGTGAACCAATTTGAAATGTCTTTATTGTTTTTTAGAACCTCCCACTGATTATTCACAAAGGTCCTTGTGTGTGACCAGTCCAGGAGGATGAGAAAGGGAAGTACTTGAAGAAATTGCCGCTGGATTGGTCTCTGTCAGTATTCAGAAAAGGAAAATATACATGGACAAGGAACCTACTAGGGCAAGTAAACTTTTGTGCACACGTCACTTTCAAACTTTAGGGCAGTTTGCTTTCTGGAAGTATAAGAGAAGCCAGTAAGGCTGTGGCCAGCAGAGTCCAGCTGTCAACATCAGATTAGCAGGGGGCAAGTTGCCACACTGGAGTTGGGCAGAAGTTCAGAGAGATGGTCTAAGAAGCAAAATTCTGACCGTCATCACTCCTACTGTGAGCCTAGGCCTATGACCAACCAGTGGGGTTCCTGAGAGGAAAGAACTGGATGGTGTCCCTAAGCTGGGACTCGTCCCTTGCCATTTGTTCCTCCTTTATCCATCCCCCTCCCATTCCTCCTCCTTCATCCTTTAATTGCTTCCAACTTCAAGGCCCAACGTTCGAGGCTTCAATGTTACTGACAGCAATGTATTTTCTTCTATTCCTCTTCCTTTCTAGCCTCCTAAACCCCTTCTCGATGGGCACTGTGGCATTGAGGGATGCAACTTCTACTAGCTCAGCTCTCAGAGTTTGTTTTTCTTTGGCATTACAAGTGCTTCCTCACAGTCACTGAACTTCTGGACTCTGAAAGACTTCCTGTCCTTCCCTATGCTCCACTTGAGTTTTGTTTAGGTGGATTTCCATTGCACAGAAGTATGCTAAAAATGAACACAGGATTTCTTTGAATGAAGAATGATACGACATACTTTGTCTATACCCACAGATCCTTAGAAAGGAGAGACAGGACCTGCCATGCAGGACTATAAGAGGGGGTACCTAGGAGACAGAGCAGGATAGGGCAGAGCCTAGCCCAGAGCCCTTGTTGAATTTTCATGGGAAGGAATGAGAAAGGCAGGGTAGATACACTGAATAGACATAGCTATTAATTGTTTAGATTGTTTCCTTGGGTTCTGAGCTATGGGAGGGATCTCTAATTATCAAGTTCCTGGTCTTGGGTGATTTAGAATAGGGGACTCATTAGCTTGGTATGTAGAGTGGTCCATAGAGAGGGTGGCTGGGGCAGTAAGCACTGTGCTAGTCATGTAGGGTATGAAATGTGTGCACCTAGTGTATCCCTGTTTGCTCTGTCTAGGAATTACCTAGCCCCAAAGGGGGCATCCTGCCCAGGACCATGATCCCAATTGCCAGAGTATCAAGCCAATAAGAAAATATATTGATTACAAACTAGATTAGTAATGGACATGTGTTTCATGGCACAATGCCATCACTGGTCCATGCATAGTCCTCTTTATATATTTATTTCTAAAATATAGAACAACCAGGAATTAACTACAGACCCTAAAACCTACATATTACAGCTCCTCACTTCTTCAATCTTGTAGAACTGTCCACGGTATACAGGAGGCCTCACATCTCACCAGCAGATGGGGTTCCCACTTTGAATGATTGCCAGCAGCCACTGTCATTCCTTGGCCTCTCATCTGTCTCATCAGCTTGAATTTCGAGCTCTTTGAACATCTTCCAACCTGTAATTTAAACACCGGCAAGCAGAAAGAACCCTTCACTTGGCTTTGGATGAAACATGTGGATTTGTGGAACTAGATAGTGAAATTAAAAGTAAAAATGACTTTGTGTCTACATTAGCCAGCATCTCTGGTGATGGCAAAATAAATATTTTTCACAGCTCTTCAACAAACAACTGAAGCCTGAGAATTTAGAGATAGGGAGAAAAAGGCTTTGGCTAGGCCTCAGGCGGTAGTAAGGCCTGCAGAAAGGTCTTCTTACACGCTCAGCTTTCAGCAGCTCCACTATTCATTTTGAATGAGGGCCACCTGACATTGTCCAGCCGCAGCCAGCAGACAGGAAGGCACAGGCCTGCGCCTAGCTTTGGAGAATATTGATTATGAGGTCTATTGCATGAAAAAAAGTCAAGGGATGTTATGTTTAGAAAAACTGGTGGGACTGTTACTGAAAAATCAACGGAAATCAGACGCCTACAAGAAAGGACTCTGGAAAAGCCAGCGGTACACGGTCACAGGCACCAGGTATTCTGGGGAGGGCATAGGTTGGGACAGTGCTGAGGGGTTTCAGACTGGCTTCTGGGTCCTCATCACCATCCCAACAGGTCCTAGACATTTCTCCTTCCGGGCGTTAAGAAATGCCACTGGTTGGATCTAATCTGCCTCACTTATTTTGTGCCTTTTCTGTAATTCTGTGAAGAAACCCCCACATAGATTCGTAGGTTATTGTTATGAACAAGGACACCTGTAAAACCAAGGTTTCTTCACACTATCTTTTATTATTCTTTTTTCTGCTTTGTGTCCTCTGGGAACTATGGAAAGTGGGTTTTGTTGTAATGTATCCAATGCCTCATAGCCAAAAGGCTTTTAGAAATCTCTTTGGGTCTCAAGTTCAAACAAAATAGTGGCTCTGGTTGTATTTTGTACAGATAAAGCATAAACCATTTTCTGTCCAATTTTAGATTTCCTGAATGAACTGTCATGTGAAAAGAATACTTGGGTGTTCAGAACTCCACAATTTGGGGGCTTTGGTTGGATCCCAACATATATAGGAGACCCCCATTTGAAAATATTTACCCATCCAAGTGAAATGAAAGGGTGCTTGTCCTACAAATGGCCCTTGAAATAACTTTGGACATCCAGCCTCTGCCACTGAACAGTGGCTATTACCCTTGGACACTGGTAAGCAGGACTTATAATTCTGGAATAATATTCCTTTCAATTTGTGACTCCTTAACTTCAGCTCACACATCAGCCTTCCCGTCTCCTCTCCCACGTTAAATTGGGCCCTAAAACTCCACACGCCACAAAATGAGATCTGGGTGGACATGTAGCCCAGCGTCCCCCACAGTAAACATTACGGTAGACTCCCACTCCATCGCCTTGCCCCACCCCAGAAGAAAACTGAAGCAAAATGATGCTAGTCTGGAGATTCAACCAATAGGTGGCTAGCAAACAGCTTCCTTTATGCATGGGCACCCTCAAGCCTTTCTCTCCCCACATCCCTTATCTGACTAGTGGTCTAACACAGAACCAAGAAAATGCTGGAGCCCAGCGAGGCACTGGCGAGCCAACACCATGGACTTCCTGTGGCCTGGCTCCAACCACATGCGAAACAGCCTGGCCCGAAGCAGGCAGCCCTGATGGTGTCTGAAATATTTGGCTCCTGGCTCTGGCTGTGGGCTGGCTGTCTGGTTTGTTTGAACACAAACTAGCCTGGGAGTCTTCGTGTAGAATGCTCCTTGAAGATTTTCCGTGACATCTGCCAGTTAAATGTATGAATTACTCTGTTTACTCCTACGCGGAGAGGCAGATATTTTATTCAGAAGCACGGGGTTTCACCTTGCTCTTGGTTTTGCTTCTAACACTGGATTAGTTTCTGTGCTGTGCCAGTCACTGGGCATATATTCGGCAGCTCCGGAAAAGTGGGCTCAGGGTTCTCATTTTCCAGATGAGGACTCTGAGATGTAAGGATGCTTTGTTTTCCATCTTCTCCCCCCAAAAGTCCTTAGGGTTAATGTTTGACTATTTTAAACTGGGATTTGGGTCATTCGTTCATTCATTCAACAACTATGTTTTGTGCACCCACGAAGTACTAGATCCAAAGATTAAGTACTGGGTCTGAAACATTTTTCCGTAAAAAGCCAGATAACATATATTTCAGGATTGGAGATTCATATAGTCTCTGTTGTAATTAGTGCACTCAACTCTACTATTCTAATGTGAAAGCGGCTGTGGACAATAGATAGAATACTGGATATGGCTATATTCCAGTAAAATCTTAATTACAAAGACAGGCAGGAGGGCAAGTTCTAGTTCTCTATAGGTTATCAAACAGTGTATCGCCTGCACACTCATGCACAGCATCCCTGGTGAGGCATCAGACGGTTATGTGTTGACTTAGAACCCTGAGCCCAGGATGGGAATAAGGATCTGTTTGTTTGGATTAATCTCCTGCAGCCCGCCTGAGCCATCACTGCCTTCTATGGTGAGGCGCTGTCTCAGACACATGACACTTCTCTTGTGTGGCTCATGGGCACACACCTAGCACTAATTAAATCCCATGGGTCTTCGCATAGGCAAAGTGTTAAATGGGAGAAAGACACAGGAAAGTGGGTTTCAGAACAAACAGCAGTCTGTGCTTGGGCATGGCTCTCCACACACCTGATTGTAATGCAAAACTACTAATTATCAACACAGTAATAATGAGGGTTGCCACGGACTGTGCATTTACGCGCTGAGAGCACTACCTCACTTGATTCTCATCACGGTCCACGTGATAGTCCACTGCTATTTCCAAGTGAGGAAATCTAGGCTAAGAGAAATTGGGACACAAGGTCGCACACCAGGAAGTAGGAGACTCCAAACTGGAGTCAAAGTCCCCAGGCCCATACCCATCAGCTCCATCACAACGGAAGAAGAAGAAGAAGAAGAAGAAGAAGAAGAAGAAGAAGAAGAAGAAGAAGAAGAAGAAGAAGAAGAAGAAGAGGAAGAAGAAGAAGAAGAGGAAGAAGAAGAAGAAGAAAAAGGAATAATCAGATTCCACTGGTGTCTCTCTTGTTGCCTTCATGGAACCATGGCCCCAAGATGATAGGAAAGCTTCTTTTGCCTGGCCAGTAACCACACAGGTTTCGTTAGACTATAACCATGTCTGTTATGCTATTGTCCACAGCTGCTTTCACACTAGAATGGCAGAGTTGTGCACAGTAATTACAACATAGAGAATATGGCCCTCCAATCCTGATAGTCTTGTGACCTGAGGGCGGATTCCTGAGGACAGGAAGGCCTTCCTCCAGTATGGGCCTACAGTGCCCTCTACTGCCCTGGGGAAATACTGCAGACACCTGGCTCCTAGTTCCCCTTAAGGAGATGGAAGAGCTTTAAATGCCAGGTGCTGAAGACAGATTGAGTCATGATTGTGAGGTTTTACTGGAACTCCTTTTTGACTACTTCTGATAACTTTACATTGGATTGTTAAGTATTTACTTAGGGGGGTGCAAGGATAGAGAATGAAGAAGAAAAAGTGAAAATGCTGGGGGGGGGGTGGGACAGACTACAGTCCACGCAGGGTTCACAAGGGCACACTGCAGCAAGAAAAAAGAGGCTCCTCGGATGCTTGGTTGTCTCTACCTGAACCAGCGATGATACATCTTTCCTTACCCAGGGTGGCCTACGGCCGACTGAATGCAGATGACATGTGGGCCAGGAAGAAGTCAAGGAGGCTCCCACTGGTCCCCGGAGGCATTTATAGCTCCAAGTCAGGTAAGGTTTAGTGTATTACCAAAAAAAAAAAAAAAAGATTTCTTGGAAGTAAGCAAACACAACTCTAACTTACTGTGCACAAGGAAAAGGGACAATGTCAAGACATAAGAATACAAACCAGCTACTTGCTAAAGGAGCTCAATTGGGAGAATTTTTTTTTCAAAAAGTAGAAATTAAATAAATAAAATATCATCCTTCATGGTACAGTGGTGCTGTGGCCTGGGGACAGAACTGGAAACTTCGTGTGGTAACTTCTAGTGGGATGTACGTTGGTCCAAAACATATTTGTCTCCAAGAAATACATTTTTCAAAAGGCTAAGCCTTAATTTTTTAAAAAGTAAACAGTCAAGAAAATGCCAGGCTTGATATTTGAATGAGGTCCTGGACAGTATGGAAGTCCTTGTGAGGGGGAAACCCTTGTTTGCCTGACCCAAACTTTGCTGCTGTGACGCCATCCAGCACCTGCCTGGTATTGTGGCCCCAGCCAACCCTTCTCTCTTCACCCCCTCACCTCCAGCACAAGATATGCTTCCTTCTCTCGGAGGAGCAACCATCTTGTAAGAAGTACAGGGTCCTGAAAATAGTTCTGCTGGTCCAGGAGTCAAATCTCTGAATCCACAGTGATCTTTCTCTCTTGCCACATTTTCCTTGGCTTTCTGGGCTCCATCCCTCTAAGCAAACATTCCCTCCATATTTAGATTCCTTCTAACATGAGCGGTAATGTAATGGAAAGAAACATTGAGGGCCTGGGTTGGCGTGATTTTGCTATTAACTTCCTCAGTCTTTGACATCTCAGACTTTCAGAATTCTCATCTTTATTTAATAATACACATTTTACAGTGTCAATAGAGACTCAAATGGGATCATGTACATGAAAGTATGTTAATAAATAAATATCATATTAATAATATGCGCTCACATTGAGAAATATGAGGCTAAGATATAGCCTTATAATTTAATCAAAAAGGCAAACAGAGGCACAGGTCCATACAAATGCTACATATAAAGATTAGTTTGTGTTTGTTTTGCTTTTTTTCTGGTTAGCCATATCAAAATACCCAATAACCTACCCAATAACCTATTCCAACTATGATGCCCAGCATCACTCATTTCTCTTTCTTCTTTGGGGCTCAGATTTCCAATTTGCCAAGTATGTAGGTGGCCTGATAATTTGTTGTCCAAACTGGGACACTTCCAAAAGTGGGGAGATGGAGTTCATCTTGCCAGAAGAAATGCTGTGAGTGAGTGATATCCCAAGCAAGCAGGGAGGGACACCACACCACAAATGAAAGGAGAAGAGCACCCAGCACTATCTAAAAGCTACTTAAATTCTGCCATTCTGTGACCTTACGTCTATTATCACAAGTCTTTCACCTAGCCCTAGGGAGCAAGTTTCCCCTCTGGCTGCCTTTGAGGGGTACAGTTCCGGGTCATGAGTTTGTAGTCTGTAATGAGCTGAACTCTAGAAATCTTTGAAAATCCTGGTTGCAGCTCTCACTGGTCAAGTCCTTTGTGAACCACTCACACAATTATTCCTCATGATTATACCACCTGTTGGAGCGTAGCTGCCTGGCAGCCTGGGAAACTAAACAAAAATAAACACAGGCAGCACAGTAGATGCTACCAGGAAAACAATGTTGAGCTTCTGGGTTACAGCATGACTCATCTCAGGTACTAGCCTCTTCTCCTAAAGCAGTTAGCACATTTCCAGACAGTGTACACACATTAATGTTTACTCGCTCTGAGCTTTGGCAAGTTGGACGTCAATAAGAAGAAAGGATGGATAAGCTGATTTCACGTATCTTGCCCTCCCTTCATTTTCTTCCCTCCTTATAATTTGGTCCCTTTTCCATTTTCACTCTCAATCTTGTTATAGACTTGAGATGAGATCTTTACAGTTTTTCTTTTTCCTTTTTCCTCATGTCATACAATAAAAAGAGTTTCAACAACAACAAGACGGAAACTGAGGCAAACGTGAATCACAGAGGAGTTCTTGATAACTGTGTAGACACAAGGAGCTCTCACAATCATACCAGATGACTTGAGACTGGTGATGTGGTCTCCCATAGATCCATGTTCTAATAGTGTATCTTCCTATAGCTGCACTGCTTAAGAAGATTTTACAGGCCTGTGGCTGGAGTAAATCTGCCTCTCCCCAGACACGTACACATGATTCATGTAAGTGTCTTTAATTATAAGGATTTCTAAGCACTTGGAATTTGTGGGTCCTTGGAACTTTCTTTGCCAGCATTTTTTCCAATTTATTCATCCTTGTCTCATTCTTGAGCCATTCCAGGGTCTCATTCTAGTGTTCTTCATATCTTTGAAGAAGTAGTCCATGTTGGTGACTCGGTTTTGCATAAATATTTGTTCTTTACAAGAACCAGCCTCAGTGATCAGAGTAGTGACTTCGGGGTAACATATTTTGGGAGAATACATTGACATCTACCTAAATCGGAAAGAATTTACAGAGAACCCACTAAGGAGATGATTACATGACCAGCCCCATCATCCATTGAGTTCTATGGAACATAGACTTGTTTTATTCCCTTTTTTCAATCTGCCCTGATAACCAATCCTTTGACTTCTACACTATGACCTGCAACAACCTCACTAATCTTCCATCTTAGCTGGCTACTGGACTGGGCACAACTAAATGGAAATTAAAAATCTTACATCCCATGGATATACTACTGTAATCACATCTTCACCTACCTGGCTCATGAGGGTATTGGGATGGTGAATAGTAAGTGACGGTGCAGGGAGTGAAATGGAAGCAAATGTTAGTGTGATTTGGCTTACTGAGGACACACGGCTGGGACTCCTGCACTGTCTCTTAGTTTCTTCTGGACAAAGTTTTGCTCCAGCGTATATTGCACAATCTGTGTTCTTCCCCGTCAGCTTTCCAGGAACCTGGCTACCTCAGTTGCTAAGCCAAGAGCATGTACCTTATCTCAAATTCTTTTTGTACTATATTTATAAATATTGTCCTGAAAATCCAAAATTAAAATAAAAAATGAAATCCGCTGTCTCATGTCAAGCCCAACTGTCCTGTAGGTAGAAGATGCCCTTGCTCAGCCATCTTGGCGTGTAGGCACAGTGACTTTCTCCTCCTTGTCTTTTCCCTACTTTATGCTCCAAGTACAGACCTGAAACAATGATTTGAGGCCTCCAGCATAACTTTGCATAACTTGTAAGTGAGCACTCATCATGGTCAAGCCTCTCTTTTTAAACTCAATGTAGTTGTAAGTGTCAGGAGAGGGTACTTGGGTTAACAACAAAAGGAATATATAGTTCAAGAATACAGAGTCCATCAAAAACCGTACACATCAGGACAAGAAAAGTTTGTATAAATCTTACAATATCAAATGTATTGAGGATCATGAGATTAATACCAATTACCTTTGTGCTCCACAATTACAAAAGTTGCTCAAAGTAGTGGCCATTAGCTTCCAGACATTTATTAGTAGAGCAAGGTGCTAAACTGTGTGTCTGTGTGTGTGTGTGTGTGTGTGTGTGTGTGTGTGTATAGACTCTGTGTACCTTAATATTTGATCAGGAATACTTAAATGAGTGACATGTAAATAATTGAAAAGTGGCATGTAAATGATATGTAACCATGTAATTTGAAACAATTAAATTGTTCCTTTCGCTTACTGCTCTCAGGAGACCAACCAAAAGGATGAGACATGAAGGCAAAGCCTACAGACCTGGCTCCAACTTTGTCTCTGTTCCTCCTATTTCTCTTCCCTCTGGAACTCAGGTCTTCACCTATCAGGGTCTTGTAGGAAATACATCTGCCTAATGGCATATGTTGTCTGTCTTGTTCTGGCATGATCTAAATCAAATATTTGACCAAAGCTATGAACTCACTGAATGATGTCCACCTCTCTGATCAAGGGACAGTCACAGTGAGGACAGGTGAAAACACATGAGAAAATGTGTTACAAATTATCTCCACACTATTCAAAACTCAGGATCAACTTTAGTTTCCCTGGAAAAACCAATGGAGTTGACTTTTTATCCAACGGGAAATTTAGTCTCAGTAGCCAGGGATTTTTCAAGATGGCAAATTCCATTTTCTTATTTTCTTTGATTCCCCAGCAAGGGTCTCATGTATGATCAAAGCCTTTTTTTAAACATCCAGTGGCATATCCTTGAAGGTATAATTAGCTACCATAGTAACTATAAATTATAATCTTTCTTTGACTTTCCAGACAACCTAAATAAGATGCCATCACTTTCCCCCTACAATTAATACTCCATGAAGAAATATCTAAGTGTCATGATCTACTGCTAAATTTGGAGCACACAGGCAGGAATTTCGTCAGTCCCAACAGCACTTGCAGAGAGCACAAATTCACTGAGCACAAAACACATGGTCACACAACCTGGCTTAGCAGATGGGATTGACTAGCTTGGGAAACTGCAAGTTAAAGACTCTTTGGTAAGTTTTAGTCATCATTTCCCAAAGAGGTGGACAGAAGGGCTTTTAAAATTTTGTATTGTTATGATGATTCACGAATTTTGGGCCTATATCTCACCCTTCAGAAAAGTAATTGCCAATTTTCAGTGGAGTATTGCAAATATTAATATAATTTCAAGAGGCCCAAGAAATAAGCTTCTTATCTCCTAAGTATCTGGAAGTATTGTCTTAGCACTGATCCAAGTACTTTGTCCCATGTTCTTCGCATTCAGTCACCTCATTAATAACCTCAGAAGTAGATCCCTTCATTTGCATTTTACACAGTATACAAAAATAAAATAAAGGCAAGCAGAAATGATCTCAGAATGAGGTTACTGATATCCAAATAGTGAGAAGAAGCAAGTCCTGGGAAATATTCCAGAGCAAGTCTGAATGCTGAGGGGAATGAACCAATAAGATGGTTCATGAAGATGGAGAATGTGGGAAATACAGAAATGGGAAGAGTATTATAGGTGAGATGCAAGATAGAAACTGACAAATGGGAGAGAAAGGATGCATCTTAAGGGATGAGATCAGTGACTTGGATGACTTGAAGAGATGGAAGAATGGTGGTTCAGAACTTGAGAATGCAGCCTAAAACCATAGGAAGGGCAGGCAAGTAAGACAGCCATGGTTGGCAGGCATCACTGTCTTGGTGATGGTAATCTCTGGGCCTGCTGTTGGAGGGGAAGTTGAGGAAGAGTATTGCAAGTATTGTGCCCTTAAAAGTTGAGTGTGAGAAACAGGAAGGCTGGAGCACCTACTCTTTCCTATCATTTTACTCTACATTTTTTTTTTTTTTTTTTTTTTTTTGCGGTACCAGGGATTGAACTCACGACCTCGCACTTTGCCAGGCAGGTGCTTATGCTGCTGAGCTAAATCCCCAGCCACTTTACTCTATGTAATTATCTTTTACTATTTTTTTGCTGTTTATTTCCCTCCTCACCTAAAAGACTGGAAATTCTGATCATAGACATACTGCTTGTTTAATTTAAATTGTCATCTTCATGATCTGGTATATTGATAAATTTCAATAAGCATGTATCTAGTACTAAGGAATGAGTAATTTTTTTTTGTAGTGCTGGTACTTGGTCAGGATTGTGTTTTTTGTTTTCTTTGATTTATTAATTTAATAATATTTAGTTGACAAATAAGGCTTAAATATATTCATGGACTATACTACGATCTTTTGATATACATTCTGGAATGATTACCAAATTCAAAAGAATTATCACATCTATGTAATTTTGTATGTTTTTAGATCCTATAAACATGTCCATCTTAAAATTAAATGTTTGTGTCATTTTACCAGCATTTTGTTACTTACCTAGGAACATCTACACACCCTGGTGACCCCCATTCCACACTTTGCTTATATGTTCTACTCTTTGCTTAACTTTTTAGATTCTATGTGTAAAGGATGTCATACAGTATTTGTCTGTCAGTGTATGGCTTATTTAACTGAACGCAGTGTCCTGCAGGTTATCTATGTTACAGATGGCAGGTTTCCCTTTGTTTCTGGATGAATAATATTTCATTTTATATGCACGCCATAAATTTTTATCCATTTACCTAGGTTATCTACTTAGGTTATTGATGAACCATGGCTATTATGTTAGACTGGTCACATATTTTGTTTATTGTGAATAATGCTTCAGTGAACATGGAGGTACAGAAAACTCGGTGAGATGCAAATTTTATTTCCTTTGATATATACCACAAGTGGGATTCCTAGATGATATGGTAGGTCTATTTTTAATTGTTTAGGAAATAATATATTATTTTCTATAATGTAGGTACCCACCAACAGTGTACAAGGGCTCCCTTTCCTTTCTCCACGTCCTATCAGCACCTGTCCTTTTCATAATAGTCATCCTATCAGGTGTAAAGCGGTATGTTATTGTAGTTTTGATTTGCAATTCTCTCATGTTTAGTGACACCAAGCACGTTTTCATATACCACTGACTATTTATATACCTTGTTTTTTAAATGCTTATTCAAAACATTAGTCCATTTTTAGCTGCTTTTATACTATGTACTTTTATGAGTTTCTTGTATGTTTTGCATTTAACCCCTTCTCAGATATATGGTTTGCAATATTTTCATCCACTCTGCAGTTTACCTTCTTATCTTGTCCGGTGGTCCTGCTAATGTCATAGAGGAGATTGACAAGCAGCTTCAGTGTTGTCATCCTGAGTAATCATTGGATAAACTCTTGTAGAAAAAGAGTTCCTTCAGGAGTTTCCTGGTAATGAGGTGTTAGTACTTGAAGACTGCTTCCCAGGCCATCATTGGGTAGGATGGGTAAATGACTAAAATAGAATAATGGCAAATTGAAATTTCAGTTTTTAATTCTGCTTGTACCAATCTCTCTCGCCTGACTGGGAACCAGAGATCCATTATTGACCTCAGTTCTTCTAGAAACACCCACCCCTCTTCCCTTAATTCCAGTTTTTAAAAACCCACTTTTCAGCCCTTATTTCTCGTGGTACAAGCAGTGTCTTATTCTTCACCACAAAGTCCTTTTCTACTCAGTAATTTAACACAGTTTGTGTCAGAATGACGTGGAGTATATCAAGATCTACTGAAAGCCCTCATGAAAGATACTTTTTTTCTTTTAAAAATGAAATGCAAGGAAATGTCTCTTGAACACAAGAGAGCACACTGGATTGAGGAATTCAGTAAACAGAGGCAGTTAAGGGGGGATTAAGGACAAGTCAAAATTTCAAAAGTATAAAGTATATAGTTTCCAAAACACCCATTTCTGGGTATAGGCTGAACACCAATATCTTTTGCCTGTAACTTGTTTTAGCAAAATTCCAACATTTAATTATTAGTTTGGTGAATGACCACACCAGGCCATTTAGTGTAACATGACAGGCCCTGAAGGGAGTAGTCAGTAATTTGAAACACTAACCATGTGTTTTGTCTGAAAAATTAATACCTGTAGCATGACTGGAGTGGCATGGTTCCACCAATCAAACTGTAGAAAAAACTCCACAGTTCTAATAAAGACAGCTACTGTTCTGGCTTATGGCAAACATAATAGCTGCTATTTATTAACTACTTACTATGTGCCATTGCCATGTATGCATTATCTCATTTCATCTTCTTAACCACCATACAATCTAGATAATAAAAAGGAGCAAGTATTTATTGAACACACACAATGTTCCACAAGTGTTCACACATATTATTTCTTACTCAGTCTTAAATGTGACATTATCCTACCTGGGTTAAAGATGAAAAAGGATTAGGAAGTTTACTCACATTGACAGTAAATGACTGAAGAGAGAATTTAACTGAGACTCGTGCTTAACAGGTACATGACATTAAATGCTTAAACATAGCTAGTTCTGGCTAAATTTGACAAAGCAGAAGATTATGGAATCGACATGGCCAGAGTCCAAGTTTCACATACTTGGAAAAAAACCATGAATGATTAGCAACATGGATTTGCAATTGTACAGGTAGACTTACAGACTTATAGGTAGACACCCTAGAAATGTAACAATAGCTATCATTTATTACATACACTATCACACATAATCATTGCAACCTGAATGACAGACACTTTGTTGTGTACTCAAAAAATCATCACCCAACTCTACTTGCTTCACTTCAGAACTTTCTGTTACATCAGATAATGTATCCTCTGTAATAAATCAGACATATCACGTTTCTTCCACCTACAGCTCAAAGCTTCTTGCTAGATTTAACATCCCCATTACACTATACCGTGGAGGAAAACGGAGCTCAAGAAAGTGAATTTCAAGTGTATGCCTAAGTTTACATCCAATGAATGATGGAGCAAGATTTAATTGTAACTCAGTTTGATCCCAGAGTCTGTGCAATACTGGATCACAACAACACACTTCCTTCCTTCCTGTTGTGCTGCAAATCATTTTCTCACTCATAGAGTTGGAGGCAGTCAGAATGATTGCTTTCCTGCATGCTGAATTTCTCCATATGCATGTCCAGATGGTCGCATAGCAATAAGTGAGGAGTTTCCCTGGTTCTGCCGTGACTCTTGGCCTGCACACACATATAAACAGCTTCCAGGTCCCCTTTTCAGTGCCACAGATCTAAATGTCTTTATGGTTTTTCCATTGCTCACAGTATAAACTCAACACTTCTTTTCAGGAACTCAGGTTAAACCACAAGAAAATGAACAAAAGATATAAAAATACATTTTGTGTTTTTTTAAAGAACATAACAGTGTTCAACAAATATACATAAAAAACACCTAACACTAATCAGCAGATAAATATAAGTTAAATCACAATGGGATGTTGACTATTACCTGTGTTGATCTCGCTTAACACTATTTCTTGGTTTCCCACCTAAAATGTTGAAATTAGGGCAGACTTAATAAATATCTGTTGGATATGTGAACAGATGATTTAAATTTCTATGATCTCAGAAAGTCTTCCACTGCCTGTTTGTATATGGAAATTATCATGGGTTTACTTGGTTGGTAAGGGGAGACATGTATATATGTGCGTTTCTTTCACATTCTAAATTGGATGTATTTTTATAGTATCTCCTGCTATGATCTTATTCAAGCCACTGTCATCTTTCACTTGAAATTCCACAATTTCCCAACTTTAATAACTACCTTGCTTTCATTTGCTGTATATGCTCATAATTCTCAACATACACTGGTTCATTCTGTACCCCACTGCCACGCAGATTATTTTAAAGGGCAGTCACATCATGCCACTTGCTCACTTTTCAATTTCCTTTTGCAAGCAGAATAAGATTCACTATCCCTATGGAATTTGTGTATGTATCTGTCTCTACTCCCTCACCTTCCACTGGCCCCTCCTTGGTTCTCCACACTGCACCCATACTAGCTGTTTTTCTGCTCTCCAAGCTCACCTGCCTCACATACCTCAATCCCTTTGCTCTAGGCTTGTCCTCTTCCCTTCATTTTTGCATGGCTCCCTAATCAGCAATAGAGGCTGCCATCCAAATTCCCTAAGAGTGTGTCTCACTTGTTACAATCTCTGTCTTACTGTTCTATTTTCTTTTCTTCTCATACCCATCATTATCTGAAAATACATCTTTATAAATTCATTTATGTATTGCATTTCTTCCACCAATAAAATAGTATCCTCTTGAGAGCACGTAGTTCATCAGTCTTACTGTGTGTGTGCATCACTTAGAAGCACACCAAACACCTAGGAGGAGCAGTCAGTATCTGCCAAATGACTAGATGAATGAATACAGTTATTGCACAATCAAGTTCAGCTTTGACAAATATTTAGTGTGCCACCCGAGTAAAACAACATATGAGGGACAGAAACTAAAAATGTGATTATGATAAATTTGCCTCTAAAGAATCCAAGTAGTGAACTAAGGACAAGTTCGTCACTAGAACATCGAATATTATATAAGTGCTAGAGTGAATGTGTACAGAAAATACAGATGGAGCCCAAAGATGGCAATGAACATGACCCCTTGCAGGAGTCAGGAGAGGCTTCCTATGGCCAAGTTGAACATGGTAAAACCATCTTACACTTCAGCAGGACTGTTGGCTTACTTGACTCTCTAGGAGAAGTTCATCACTCCAGATAATCAGCCCAAAGTCTCAGAGAGATTCTAAATTGGTAGCCCAAGTCCAGCTATTTCAAAACAGCCCAGCGTTCCCTAAACCCACACCATCCCCACACATAGAGCAAGGCTACATTGCCATGTTCAGCTGAAGACGCAGCAAGATGCTGGTAGGTAAGCTCTCAGTTGGAATACACAGAGCAGATGTTCATATCACTTAGAATCCCTGCCACAGAACAATCTCTCACCACATTCAGTACTAGATGCCCCATTTTCTGAGCATTGTGGAATATTTTCTCTGCTTCCCCAAAGAGAAGAACTTACATGGTTTCTTTTAAGAAACTTGAGCATGTTTCAAGACTCATCTTTGTTCTACAACTGTTCCAGATCATCAAGAACATTGCCAAGCTGATTTATCCAGGCCTGCATTTGGGGAGGGAGTTGTGTCAATCTCCTGCAGCTTTGAAGATGGTCAGGTTAATGGACTGAAAATCTTGCTATTGGATTAGGCTTGGTCTTTGATAAGTTAAAATCAATTAATAAAATCTAGATGTGTCATGGACTTGAGTGGGGAAAAAAGGTAGCTTCGGCTATGGAGATACTTTTATTTACATGAATTTTTAAAGTGATCATCATCTTTGTCCTTTTCTCTGCTTCTTTCTCGTATGATAAAAATAGAGAAGAGGGTTACCTTGCCTTTTGAGAGCAGTGTGGGCAGAAAAGGTAACCCCAAGACTGGTGAGTAGAGTGCTCTATTTATAAAACTCGAGTAAAGCAAGAATGTGGCTTGAGGTCCTCCTCCTCCCTTCCAACATTTTTCTTTAAATTGCAAGTTCTTGAACAACTGTGTTCAAAGCACTGGTGAAATGTCAATAACCACCTGCCTCGTGCCACCTCGCAACCTGCTGGTGACTTTCTGCTCTAGCTTCTCCATCACATCCATGAATTCAAACATCATTCCGGTGAGAACTGTGCAGAATACATTTTTCCTTGACGTGGGAACTTCTGAGAAACAGCTTCAACTTCCATACAAACACATAGCCCAGGCAAAAGTAAATTTGAAAATGAGGTAACATTTGAACTTTATTTATTCAAGAATTAAGATACATGGGTCTGGAATGTGATGGAATCTCTGTAGCTCCTCCAAGCAGGGACTCTGGTGTTGAGTTACTGCCTTCTGATCCTCGTTCTGTTAGATATTAAGTGCTCAGCAACAGACAAGGATTCGGGGAAGGTATATAGACTCTGTATGCTTCCTCACTGCATAGTCTTGGTAGCAAATGAGATATTTCCAGAATAGAGATTAGCACTGGCAACCTCCACTTGACATAGCTCTTAGGATCTGGGCTATTAGGAGAGTTTATGCTTCACAATGCATTTCTACCTTGCCATTCATCTTTATGGACTTTTGTTTTCTGCCATCAATTGATCCCCTAGTTCTGAGTATGAAGATTTTGATATTTGAATGCATAAGACTTGAGTTCCAGTCCTCAAACTGCTCAGAGCCGACCTGAGCACACAGATGACCCAGGTCCAAGAGGCCTGCATTTCCTCACCCAGGCTGGCCCTACCCTTCTCAAAGCCAGTAGGAGCATCTGGATGCTTTATAAATGCCATGCCCCTGAGGATGCCTCAGCATCCCATTCCACAGGCGAGGAGCCCACTCCAGGCAGGGACAAGGAGCTGCCACTGCGAAGCCAGAGAGAACAGTTGGTACCAGGACAGCAGTACCGAGTGCTCATCACAGAGTGTCCCTGATGTTCTGCTGCTTTTCCTCAAGCAGGACAGCCAGACCAAAGAGCCACTTTGGAGGCCTCAGGCTCTTCAGCTGTCCCAGAGGTGACTAGAGAAGGGGAAAGATACAGACAGTGCAAGCCTTCTGTCACCACACTATTTATAACCCACTTCCCTCTGAAGGATTTCGCTGTCACCACCATGGCCTCGGCAAAGGCTTGCCCAGTGGAGCCTGACAAGAGGACAAAGGCAGAGCAGTGGCTCTTTGGGGAACAGCCATGTTCTATGGGTAACAATGTGATGAGCTCCATCTGAAACATCCCACTCAGCACAGCACAGCGCCTCTCTGAAGTCCTCCAGGAGAATGAACTCTAGCTTTGTGTCTTTGCATTTTTCAAGGAGTGGAACAGGCCCACTTCCCAGGAGGTCCCCTGCCTGTGTCCTTGATGGGCTATCTGTTTTCCTTGCTACTTTGCTTTCTTTCCTTAGCAACTCCTCCTCCTAGCACCAGAAACTAAAGCAATGAAATGTAATGAGCACTTTGAAGGCCCTGTGTGTGCAGAGTGCTGGCAGCTGCCCATGGAGTCAGAACGCTAGGGAGCTGCCGTGGGCGGCCCATGTCCTGTAGTGGCGTGTTACTCCCATGTAACACAGAGTCTCCTCATTTTATTGTATTTGCCACTTACCGTGAGCCCCAGCACTCCAGCCTGCTGAGCATTCTGCCCTCATTCAGTGCTAGCAGCTTCTGCCCCTGCCCTGCCTCCGCATCTTTCTCCTCCGCTTCTTCTGGCTCTGCACTCTATCCTGGGCTTTCATCCTGAGCCAGATTCGTGTTCATCCCTGTGATAGCTGGTGTTTCTGTGTAGCCTCGGGACTGCCAGCCCTGTGACCTACTAAGACTGACCCAGGAGGGTTTGCTGGATGTTACCAGAGGGAAGGCACAGGGAGATGGAACGTCTGCCTGAGTGAGAGTTAGCTGAGTCTGACAGGGAAACAGCAGCGGATTGACTTGAGTGCCACGTCAAAAGGACTGCGTGCTTCCCACAGTGGGGTCTTCGTGCCACTTGGGTCTGGAACACTGGGTACTAATAATTAGAGAACCCACATTCCTAGGCCCTTCCTCCAAACTAAGGCATCAGTATGCACATTTTTAAAAAATGCATACTTCAATAATATTTATATTTCATGAAATTAAAAATTGAATACCGTATGTTATGAAGATATTAGCTAACAACTGCATCATTACTGATGGTTTAAGCATGCCCGCCTAGCAATAAACAGCTGCATGGAAGAGACTTTATTTGATCAGCTAAAAAAGGAGCGCTGAGGCTTTTGCAGAGTAACTCCTCCCCCGAGCCTCAGTGTTCTCCCCTCTGTTAGAAGAGCGTGGGTTTAAAGGGTCTCATGGGTCCTTTCTGGCTGGATTTCCTGTGAGCTTGGATTCTGTTGGAATGGAGCAATGTAAGCCCGCTATGATGAGAGATGCTCATTGCAGCTCTGAAGTCAGGGAGACAGGAAGATGGTAAGGGTGGGGGCCTGCAGGGAAATGTGTGAAAACTGCCAGAGAATCCAGCTTTGTAATTCAGATAGCTTTGTAATAATCCTGCTCAAGGGTCCATTTCTGCACCTCACTTGAAAAAGGGACAAATGGAAGCTGTTCATGACAATATTTATAAAGAATATCAAATGGCACGCAGACCATCCTGGATGCTCCGCAAACAGTGCATATCATTATTCTTACACTGAAAGGATCAGTGATTAATAAAACCATGTTGCAAGATCCCTAGTGCAAAATACTGCATAAAGCATATGCTAGGAAAATGTGAGTTCCCTTTTCTGTATACTGGAAACATGCTATGTCAAATGATTTCATTCATTCAGGAAGGATTTATTGAAGTGCTATCCTGTGGAAGGGTTGAGAGTACGAAGATTACTGAAATGACTACAGTCTCAACCAGCATTATGGTGTTGAGAGAGCTTTAGACCAGCATAGGCATTATTAACACATTATGTAATCAGTCCCGAGACGTAAGAGACACACAGTGCTATAGACAGAAGGGGGAACCAGAGTGAATCAAGCTTGCAAAAATAGGTGCAAAGCCTCAGAGGAAAGAGAAAGCAAGGCAGAGTCAGGGAAATGGGAAAGATCAGAGACACGGAAGGGGCCAGTTCATGAAAGACCATGCTTCATTTGTCCAGTCTTGCGGTGAGCTGCTAGGGTGTTTCAGGACAGCTACTCTGATAGTGAGAAGCAGAAAGAACTGAGAACAAAAATAGAAACAGGGACTCTGTGCAGGAAGCTGAGGTAGTAATGCTGGTAACAGTGAAGGAGCTTTGAGAATAGATAAAAACAAATTCCAAATATATGGAAGAAGCAGAACCTCTGCCTGAATGGATTGGGGCAGGAGGTAGGTAGGGGAGTAGGTTTGTTTCCCTTATGATCCATCAGAGTGAAGCTTCTACATTCTCTGCTTAACTGTTGGTTAAGGCTGATCTAATCTGGAAAATATGGAGTGTTTATTTAACAGCTTTATTTTGACAAATTAATAATTTCACAAGTTCAGGTTTTTTTTTTAATAAGACCACAGTGTGTCGATTTTTGGAGAAATGATATCAAGAATTTTCAACATTGCCTTGGATTTTCCATGAATTCCAGATCAAACCTAGAACAAACTTTGTACCTTGAGGTGCAATAATGAATTTTAACCACTTGATGGCCATATTTCAAAGTCCTTGATCTTATTTTCCCATTACTAGCAATTTTCTGTCCCTTCCACTCAATTGCCTGTGGGTCTAAATAAACCTTTTCTTTAATTATTGGTGGTCCATTCTTCCATCCGTGAGGCAGGTATTTTATATAAAGTTAATCTTTGCTAAAATTTATTTAATAAACAAATGACCCATTAAAGGATATCAATGAAAATCTAATTTCCAAATACTTGGGGCAACTATTTATAGCTTCATTCTGTTTCATGCATTTTAAATACAGCAAGGCACTATTTTACAACAAAGAAGGGATCTGACAATGAAACATTAAGATGTTCAAAAGGTGTCACTACTGATGGTTCAATTGTCTTACAGATGACAATGTCTATCATTGTGAAGAGCAAGCCACGGAGACCTAGGGAAAATGAAGGTCCTATCTAAGCATAGTTGGTGGGAGAGGTGCCCACTGTGAAGAGGCTTTGGGTAATTCCAGTTCCACTAATAGAGCCATCCCTAAAAGAGACATGGATATAGAGTTTCATGGCCCAGTGGCTTTAACTATGCAAGTTGCCGTGACAAAAACATTCAGAACAGAATTTTAACCTGGTATCATTAAATATGCAATTTATGTAACTGTTTTGCTTCCTCACTTATAAAGTAGATTTCTGATTAGATTTTGGTTTTTCAAGCATGTCTGCCTGCAGGGAAAGAACATGCCCTTCCTACAGTTTCAATTACTTCTAGACCTTCTGTTAGCCATCTCTCATTACAAATGTATTGGCTGCCTGTGAAGTTTTCTACAGGAAAAAGAAATGTATTAAGCAGATGTATTTCAAATATTTCTGCTCCATTTAATAGTAATTTCACCTCTGTGAATAAATACATTGTCATCGTAATTTTATACCTCATTCACGTGAAATTCGCTACCATGAATCTTCCTCTGAGAGATGGATCTGTTCATCATATGCAGCACTAACAAGATCAAGTCTGAGCCATAGGATTTAGAGTCAGATGCTAAACTATAGTGAATGCACCAAGGTGTGCTACTCTTGAGCTATGACTTGCAAGTCTTTGGTTTTGGTGGCCATGAATTAATACCGCCACTGGTATCATACATAAACATATACTTGTTTATTTTATGAAAAAAACCAAAATTTCATAAACGGAAAATAATAATAGTCATTGCACTGTATATCATTATCTTCAAAGTAGTTACCCAGAGTACTTTTTAAGAGGAATTACTCTGTTAGTCAAGGTTAACTTCAGACACTAAAGAACCTGAAGTTTATACCACTTGAGTAAGGAAGAGAGAATGTCTTTATGAACATTAATACAAAATTATGAATGCAAATTTCATGTGAATGATGAAAGCCTGTAATTGTGGAACTCAGGAGGCTGAGGCAGGATGATCATCTCGAATTCAGGGGCAGCCTAGACTACATTGTGAGTTCAAAGCCAATCTGACCTACATAGTGAGACCCTGTCTCAAAAAAACAGAAAAAGTAAATTTATGAATGCAAAAGTAACTAGACAGTTCAATATTTACTCAGAAATTACAGCCAATTACAAACTTTAAGAAACTGACAAATGCAACATAAATTATGATAATATTGAAATTAACTATCCTATATATTTCTACAGTAATCTCTCCTACAACTCCGCAGTGTATTCCTTGATTTCCCATTCACATGACAATGACTTTGCAATACTATTTCCTACAGAGAAAACTGAAAATATAATTCAGGTTTCTTCTAGAATTATTGTATCACCAGTAGTTTAGAAACATCTCTTATACCTCACTATTCATTACTGGAAATGTCTTTTTAATATATACATTCTATGCTACAAATTTTCCTCTAAGAACTGCTTTTCCTACATCCCACAGATTTTAATAAGCTGCATTGGCATTAAAGTTTTATGATGGTTTTTCAGAGATTCCCTTTTTATTCTTTCCATTTTCCCTTCCATTTTGTGAAAGTTATCCTACTTGAGACCTGTGGTGATTCCTGGATCCAAAGTTTGACGTCTTTAACATTCTGGAATATTCTGACTCACCATATTTGCTTGGAATATTGCATTTATCTCATTCTCTTTGACTTTATTTTCTGGAGTTCTGACTTGTTTGTTAAGTTTGTTGCTCTATCTTCTGTGTTTCTTAAAATTAGGCTTACATTTCCCATGTGTTTGTTCCTCACTGTTACATTTTGATTCAGCTATTATTGTGCCTGCTGACATTAACACACTGCTTTGTTGCTTTGAATCTTTTGTGCTATTTAACTAGAAGTCACTCATTCTCCTTGGAATTTTCTGAAGTATTTAATTTAAAAACTAAATCAAAATCATGGTCCTCCAGCAAGAATCCGCATATATTTTTAGCTGCATGGTCCTCCAGAAAGAATCCGCATGTATTTATTAACCTGTATGCACTCTAAATACAATTACATACAATTTTTTTTATATCACAAAGCCAGCTTTGGACCATGAACCTGTATGCATTCTGTCTTGTAGTTTCAAATTCTAAGACAATTTCTTTTTCCATTTCACTCAGTGCTAAGATAGAGACCAGCAAATATTTTGCAGCTCTTTTGTGTTTAGCAGGCCTGTCTAATTCATCTTAACCAAACAAACATGGTGCTAATAGGGACTAATTTTTTATACAAATATACAATGTTGTATTAGATAATCCATCTGTAGTAGATCCTGGCTTCTCTCTCCTGTCCTTTGTACTTTACACACTGTCTGAGTGGGAGCTCAAATCCTCCTGGATTCAGCAAAAACTTTTATGGAAGAAAAAACTGGCCTTGTTTCTTCTTTACCTCTCAGGTTCTTTTTTTCTTTTCTCTCTCTAACAATACTGTGTTAGAGTTTCAGATCATGACACATGCAAAGGAGCTTTTTACATTTTATCCAACATTTCAGGCATTTTAATCATCAACCATTATTTAAAAAAAATTAACATGGCCAACCTGAGACTGTTTCTTACAAACAGCCCCACTTGCACAGTTACCCCTGTGCTGCTATCTGGAGGTTTCTCATCATTTCCAGAACTGAAATGAGTGTGGCTCACTCACCTACAACTATTTGCACAAGTAAGGTGATTTCTGTTGAATAGGTGCTTTCCTTCTAGGAGGCTGGAGTTTTGGTAAATGCTAGAAAGACCGACCTATGATCAGTGGCTGGTATAGCCCTACTCACTGGATCTCTAATGAGATCCTTGACCTACTGTGCTTCTCATATTTGCTCTTGAGGTAAAGAAGTTTAGCTGTGAATGGGCCATATGCCAAGTCCACTAAATCCCCCACATAAATCATCCAACTTGGGGTATTCTTAGGGACCTCCAACTTGACCATACCGGCAAGGAAATCTCAATGCTCTTTCTTCAAAGAGATCAGCTCACTTAATGATGGGAAATCTCTGTAAGCAGGAGATGTCAAGTTAGAGATACTTATCCTTGAGGGAACTGGAGAACCACAACTTGTGTGTCTTTTTTAAAATTACACCACCATGGAATGCTGCAGGATGTCAGCAAATGACCAACCTTTTCCTATCCCTGTTCATTGTTGTAAATGCAAGGCAAGTTTACACTTTCTATTTGTCTAATGCAGTGTTCAACACACCCATTTCACGTTCTGATAACAGAAATTCTATGACAAAATATTAGCTGCTGGTCAATCACAAGAAATATCAGTACATAAAGTTGAATGTATTCCTTTTCATCAGAAGTGATCATAACTTTTAATGCATTAAATTTTACTAATGAAATTTATTAATGAAATTTTACTAATTTTACTAATGAAATATGGTACTTATTTCCAAGCATAAGTGCTTCCAATACTTACTTGACTTCAAAGTGCACCTTTCCCACAGAACTTTATCTGTTAACATATCTTGTTAATGTTCCTGAGACATGCTTTAGAAAATACTGGGACAAAAATCAGTCACTTGTTTCTTAAATTCTTTGTTACTTGCTTTGTTTGTTGGTTTGAATCATTTAGTGACTATACTTCTAGCTACTATCAAAAAAATCACTAGAGATTTAAACCATTCTGAACTGTCCAGTTTTACTTTCAAGAGTAAAAATCCTCAGTGAATTGAAGTTCAAAAGGCTTTGTATTTTTAATTTGATTCAGTCCCATTTGTTGATTTTGTTAGTATTTTCTCAGCCTGTAGAGTCCTGTTCAACAAATCTGAATTTTTTCCATTCTATTATTTAAAGAAAGAAAACAAATTTTAAAAAACAAAGGAGAAAAAATACAGAATTCAGAAAAAATTAACATCATAAAATCACTAGTTGATACATTACAGATTGTCATCTTACCAATAGTTGTTAAAAGTTACAAAATCAAAGCATAAAAAGTGGCTACACACTCAAACATTGATAGGGCAAACCCTTCTGTTCAATGATCTAATGGAAATTTAGTAATATGGTCATCTATCTTACACACTATACATACCGTTATATCCTTTAGAGCACTTTCCTTCCTTTTCACTTTTACAATATATATTATACTTTTTGGATCCCATTATTCTATCAGTTCTTATTCTTTTTACACTAGAGAGACAATGTGATATTTACTAATGTGAGTCTTTTTTATTTCGCTGATGAGGATATTCTCAAGTTGCCTCCATTTACCTATAAAGGCCTCAAGATCACCCTTTTTATAGCTGAATAGTATTCCATTGTATAAAAATACATTTTTTTCACCCACTCTGTGGGTGATAGGCATTTTGGTTGTTTCCAAGATTTAGCTATCACAAACTTGCCTGCTATTAACATGGGTGCACATATATCACTGTGACATGACCTTTTCAATTTTTCTGGGAAAATACCTAGGAGGGGAACAGCTGAATTGAATGGAACTTCCAATTCTAGTTTTTTGAGGAATCTCCAACAGTGGAGCAGTGTTCCTTTTTCCCCACATCCTTGCCAACATTTGTTATCAGTTGCTTTCTTGATGCAGCCATTCTTTCTGGGGTAAGATGAAATCTTAATGCTATTTCAATTTGCATTTCTTGAATGAGCAGTGATGGTGAACATTTCTTCATATATTTATTTGCCATTTGTATATCTTCATCTGAGAAACATGTGTTCATCTCCAATGCCCATTTTTGGAGAGGGTCTTTGAATTTTGAAGACTTGATGTTTTCAAGTCTTTATACGTTCTGGATATAAGTCCTTTGAGGGATTGTTGGCTAAAATTCTTTCCCATTCTGTGGGTTTTCTTTTCACTTTGTTGGTGATTTCTTTTGAAGTGCAAAAACTTTTTAGTAAAATGAGATCCCAGTTGTTGATTCTTTAAAGTACTTCCCATGCAGTTTGCATTTTATTCATGAATTCTCTCCCTACCCCTACGTCTCCAAGATTTTTACCTACCTTGTCCTCCAGTAGATTTAGTATTTCTGTTATAATATTTAGATCCTTGATCCATTTAGACTTTAGTTTTGTGCATGGTGATAGGCATGGGTCTATTTTCAGTCTTCGGCATGTGGAAAGCCAATTTTTCCAACACCATTTATTAAAGAGGCTATACTTCTTCCAGCTAACTTTTTTTTAGCCCCTTTGTCAAATATCAGGTGGCTGAGTGTCTTTGTACTTATACTTGCATCTTATACTCTGTTCCATTGATCCTCAGGTCTATTTCTTTGCCAGTGCCATGCTGATTTTATTACTGTGGCTTTGTAGCATAGTTTCAAGTCAGGGACAGATGCCTCCTGCCTTGCCTTTGTTGTCCAGAATTGCCTTTGCTATTCTAGGTTTCTTCTGTTTCCAGATGAATTTTAGGACTATTTTTTCTAGCTCTGTAAGGTACGTTGATGGTATTTTGATTGGGATTGCATTGAATATGTACAACAGTTTTGGGAGTATGGCCATTTTCACAATGTTGTTTCTTCCTAACCAAAAGCAAGGAATATCCATCAATTTTCTAATATCTTCTTCAATCTCCTTTTTTTAGAGTAGTATAATTTTCAGCATATAGGTCTTTTACATTCTTGGTTAGGTTGATTCCTAGGTATTTCATTTTTATAGATGCTACTGTGAAAGGTGATATTTCCATAATTTCTCTCTCATGAAGTTTTTTGTTTATGTACAGGAATGCTATTGATTTCTGAGTGCTAACTTTGTATCCAGCTATGCTGCTGATGTTGTTTATTACCTTTAGTAGTTTTTTAATGGAGTTTTTGGTGTCTTCTATGTAGGGTATCATGTCATCTGCAAATAATAATAATTTAAATTCTTCTTTTCCTATTTTTATTCCTTTTATTTCTCCCTCTTGTCTGATTGCTCTGGCTAATATTTCCAGAATTATATTGAAAAGGAGTGGTGATAGTGGACATCCTTGTTTCTGATTTTACAGTGAAGGCTTTCAGTTTTTGTCCATTTAGTATAATGTTGTCTGTTGGTTTGTCATAGATGGTCTTTATAAGATTGTGGTAGAAACCATGTATTTCAAGTTTCTGAAGGGTTTTTTTATCATGAACATGTTTTGGACTTTATTGAAAGCTTTTTCTGTGTCTATTGAGATGATCATGTGATTTTTATTTTTGGCTCTGTTGCTGAGGTGTATTACATTTATTGATTTGCGTATGTTGAACCATCCCTGCATTCCTGGAATAAATCCCACTTGGTCATGTTGTATAATCTTCTTGATGACTTGCTGCATTCTATTTGCCAATATTTTATTGAGAATCTTTGCATCTATGTTCATTAGTGAGATTGGCCTATAGTTCTCCTTTTTGGTCGGGTCTTTCTCTGGTTTTGGTATCAGAGTGATACTTGCCTCCAAGAATGAGTTAGGGAGGACTGCTTCTTTTTTAATTTCATTGAGGAGTTTGAGGAGTATTAGTGTTAAATCTTCTCTAAATTATTTTGGGGGTGTACCAGGGATTGAACTCAGGACTGCGAGCTTGCAAGGCAGGCACTTGTGCTGCTGAGCTAAATCCCCAGCCCTATCTCTAAATTTCTTATAGAATTCAGCCATGAATCTGTCAGAACCTGGGTTTCTTTGTTGGTAAGTTTTTAATCATGTTTTCAATTTTAGTAGCTGATATTGGGTTACTCAAAATTGTTATATCTTCTTGACTGAGCTTTGGTAGTTCATATGTTCCTAGAAATCTGTCCATTTCCTCTGTTTTCCACCCTATGTGAGTAGAGATTTTCAAAGTAGGTGTTCATGATCTTTTGAGTTTCCATGAGATCTGTAGTAATTTCTTTCTTTTCAGTACTTATTGCATAGATTCGAGGTTTTTCTTTCTTTTTCTTGAGATGGCTGGCCAGGAGGTTATCAATTTTGTTTATTCTCTCAAAAAAAAAAGCTCTTTGATTCATTAATGCTTTGTATTTTTTTAGTTTCAATTGCATTAATTTCTGCTCTAATTTTTACAATTTCCTCTCTTCTATGCGCTTTGGGTTTGACTTGCTCTTCCTTTTCTAGAAGTTTGAGATGCAGCATTAGGTTATTTATTTGTATTCATTCAATTTTCTTTATGTTATTACTTATTGCTATATATTTCCCTCTTAGGACTCCTTTCATTGTGTCCCATAGGTTGCAGTATGTTGTATCTGCCTTTTCATTGTATGGTAGGTAATGTTTTATTTCCTCTTTAATTTTGTCTCTAACCCACTGGTTATTCAGAAGGTTGTTTTTTTTTAATAAATTTTATTTAGAGAGAGAGAGAAAAACAACCAAACAAAACAGAAAAAAGGGTAGCAACAATACAGAATTCCAAAGGAAAAAAGAAAAGAACAACAACAAAAAAAAGCCCACTAAGAAATCACTACTTGATATGTTACATACTGTCATCTTGGAAATAGTTGTTCAAGTTACAAAATTAAAGCATACAAAGTAAACATTCAAACTGTTAACAGTTCTGCTCAACAATCTAGCAAAAACCATAATATGGTTATCTATCTTACACACTTAAACATACATGAAGTTATATAAAAGGTTGTTATTTAATTTCCATGTATTTATTCAGGTTTTGCAAGTTTTTTGCCATTAATTTCCAATTTTAGTGTGCTATGATCAGATATTATGCATGGGATAATTTCACTCCCTTTGCATTTAGTTAAGAATTTTTATGGGCTAATATATGGTCTATTTTGGAGAATGTCCCATGTGCAGCTGAGAAGAATGTATATTCTGATGTGGTTGGGTGGAACTCTCTGTAAACATGCACTAAGTCCAGTTGCTCGCAGGTATGATTCAGTTCTGTTATTTCTTTGCTGACTTTTTGTCTAGTCTTTTTGTGGCAGTGGGGTGTTAAGGTCCCCTGTAATAATCGTGTTCTTGTGTATTTGGCTTTTCATGTCCACTAGTGTTTGTCTTATATAGTTGGGTGCTCCTCTATTTGGTGCATATATATTTATAATTGTTAGTTCTTCCTCTTGTAGTTTTCCACTTACAAGTATGTAGTGGCCTTCTTTATCTCTTTTATTCCTTTTAGGTTTGAAGTTCACTTTGTCTGCAAATCAAATTAGCTACCCCTGCTTTATTCTGGGTTCCTGTTGCATGGAATACTGTATTCCATCCTTTGACTTTTAATTTATGAGTTTCTTTTTGAGTGAAATGTGTTTCTTGTATACAGCATATTGTGGGATCCTGTTTCTTGATCCATTATGTCAACCTGTTTCTTGTGATATGTGAATTGAGCCCATTTATATTTATGGATATCACTGATACGTACTGGCTTGACTTTGCCATGTTTTGTTCCTATTGTTGGTTTCCTGCTTTTCTCCCTTGTTTAATTTCTTGTCCAGCCTGGTGGTTTCTTTCTGTTGTTCCAGAGATTGTGGTGATTTTTATCTCTATCTAGCATTGGTTTGGTGGACACAAATTTCTTCAGTTGTTCTTTGTCATAGAAGTATCTTGTTTCTCCATTAAATTTAAAAGACGGTTTTGCTGGGCACATCAGTCTGGGTTGAAAGTTGATTCCTTTCAGGGCTTGGAATACTGCATTCCAAGCTTGCCTTAACTTGAGGATTTGGGCTGAAAAGTCTGCCATGATTCTGACAGACTTTCCTTGATAGGTGAGTTGCATCTTTTCTCTAACAGCTTTTAGTATTGTTTTTATGCTGTATATCTGGTATTTTAATTATTATATGTCTGGGTGTAGATTTATGTTGGTTGTGACTGTTTGGTGTTCTGTATGCCTCACTTGTTTGTATATCAGATTTTTTTCTCCATGTTTGGGAAATTTTCTGCTATTATTTCTGTGAATAGTTTAGTTATGTCATTTGCATTGACTCCTGCAACTTCACTGATGCCTGTTAATCTTATATTGTTTCTCTTGGCATCATCTTGAAGCTGCTGGATTGTCATTTCATGCTGCTTTGTTATTTTTATAAGTTCTACCCTTTCATGATCACTATCTTCGATCCTGTCCTCAAGGTCTGAAATTCTATCCTCAGCTTCATTTAAACAGTTTTCCCAGCTTTCAAAGGAATTTTTTGTTTCTTGGATACCTCTGTGGATTTGTTTCATGGATTCTGCCTGTTTTCTATATTGTTCATTCAAAGTTTTAATCAATTTCCCATGCTCCTGTATTTTTTTCTATTTCTTCTCTATGTCAACTAACTCATTTACTAAGACTGTTATTTCTGTCTTTATGTAAGACATTATTTCTAATTTGACTTCCTCTATAGCCTAATGGATTTGTTTCTTTACTTCATTTGCTATGTTTTCAGAGATTTCTGGTGTATGACTTTTAAAGTCCTTTATTTCATTGTTGCCTATACTTGCTCCTGATGGGCTAGATGCCTGAGATTGCATTTTGCCTTTTTGTTTTGTCATTTTCACCTTTTGGGTAAATATTTGGTGTTTCAATCCCAACAGTCTCAACTGTCCATAGTGTGAATTTTAGGATCCTACTGTGTAGTTGATGTTTGTCCAATTGCTGGGTACCACAATGAAGAGGAGAGCCAGTCACCTGAACTCCTCCTACAAGGCCTGTTGGGTGAGTCCTACATTCTTTCTGGGCTAACTAGCCTAGAAGTATTGATGTAGGTCAACTCTTAGTTCCTGTTGTTGCTATGCCTTCAGGTTGTTGCAGGTCAGCATATCTCCCTGTCTATAGTCTTTGTGTCAGTTGAGCCCCTGCTGTGTCACTGGGGGTCTCATAAGCTCTTTTAATTTTCTCCAAGTTGGGGGAGGTCTTATTGGCACACTCCTCAACCTGTCTGATGTTTTCTGTGTGTTGGGGGGGTTACCCACTCTCTTGCCAGGTTTGCCAATGTCTTACGGTTGGAGGGAGCTTTACTTGCCTCCTATTTACCCACTGCAGACCTCTATTTTAGGGGCAAGCACACCACACTGACTGTAGCCTGCTGAGGTCTTCTGTTTGGGTGAGGGGTTCCTGAGACTCCCATCCAGCCAGTACAGTAATCCACTGTAGTCCAACGTTCTGGGAGAAGGGGTTGGACCCAAAGATCAACTGCAGTGCTAGGTCCAGGAGGCAGGTGGGTTCCTCAATGGGTGGGCCCACAGCAGCAGTCAGGGGTGTCCCAGGCCTGCCAGGCCGAGGAGCGGGCCTGCAGCAGTGGCACTCCAAGTGTGCCTGGCCAAGGGGCAGGCTTGCAACAGCAGTCCAAGGTGGCTCAGTCCTTTTAGGGGTGTCCCACATGTTCTGGGCCAAGGGGTAGGCCTGCAACAGCAGTCCAAGGTGGCTCAGTCCTTTTAGGGGTGTCCCACGTGTTCCGGGCCATGGGCAGCAGCCTGATGTGACCCAGGCCTGCCGGCAGAGGGGCGGGCCCTTCAAATCTAAATTTGATCTTTCATATATAGTGGTTCTTTAAGGTCTTCTAAGTATAGGATCATACCATGTGCAAGCAGAGTGATTTGACTTCTTTTGCTTCTATTTGTATCACTTTTATTTCTTTCTCTTGCCTGATTGCTCTGGTTAAATTTTCAAGTATTTTATTAAATAGAATACTGTCAGCTGTGGGGACAGAGTGAAAATACAGCCTACTGAATAGGAAAAGAAAATTGCCTGCTACACTTCTGACATAGCATTAATATTCAGAACACATAAAGAACTAAAAAATACCAAAAGAACAAGTAATCCAATTAAGTAATGGGCCAATGAACTAAAGAGATAGTTCTCCAAATAAGAAGGACAAATGGTCAACAATTATAGGATAAAATATTCAACATCCTTAGCCCCCAGGGAAATTCAAATGAAAATGACACAGAGATTCACACTTACCCTTGTAAGATGGATTTTACTAAGAACACAAAGAATAATAAATGTTGGCACATGTTGATGGTAATGTAAATTATTACAACCATGGTGAAAATCAGTATACAGTTTCCTTTTAAAAATCCACTAAAAATAGAACTACCATAAGAACCAGGTATATCATTCTTTAATATATACCTGCAAGAACTAAAATCAGTATACTGTAGAGATACCTGAATGCCTATGTTTACCATTGAACGATTTATACAGCTAGTGTGTGGAATCACTCTAAGTACCTATCAGTGGGTAAATGGATAAAATCATATGGTATATACTCAGTTGAATATTATTCAATCATAAAGAAGAACAAGATCACGTTATTTGCAAAAAATGGATGAATCTGAGATTATTTTGTTTATTAAGCAAAAGAAACCCAACTCAGAAAGTATAGATGTTTTTCTCTCTCATATGTGCTATTTATAGGTGGGGTGAGATGGTGTGACTATAGAAGGGAGACTACTAGACAAGAGAAAAGAAATAAAAGTAGGTTGAGGAGAAGATAAGGAGGTAATAGAGCATGAACATGATCAAGGTATATTAATGCATGTATAAAAAAGTCACATAGAAACAATATATTCTGCATAATTAATATGCACTAATAAAAATGATTCCTGCTTAGTAGGAAATAGTTATGTGACTACCTGAAGTACCCAACAAATTTTTTGCTTGAAATAGCAACACTGTTATCTCAAGAATGGACCTGATTTGAAAAAAAAAGCTTGATTGAAGTGATTTCAATTAAAAGCATTTATGTGACCAGATTTTACAACTAGTAACCACCATTAGGGAAGATAAGTGTTTAATATACATATCTGCTCTTTCTTAAAACCTGTGGAATAATGACAGGTAGATTAGAAATGTATTTGCTGATTATTTAACCCAGATGTTTGGGGGTGTTTTGTTTTGTGTTGTGTTGTATTGTTTTGGTACCTTCTTGGGATGGAGCAAGAAATTAATGATTTCTTACATGGATACTCAAATATTGGTGATAAAATTTACAAGATGCTCATCCTTCCCCTATGATCACTGAAGCCAAGATTCTCTAGAGATTTTTTTTGACCATAGGTTACATAATGCACCGAGGTATTCTGTCAGTGCTTGTAAAAGACCTGATCATCCATAGGGCTTGATCCTTGCAACAGCAGATAACTGCCTTTCGTTACCAAAGGTTTCCCTCTGCCACTCCATCATAACCATCATGGTCTCATAACTGAAAATATATTTTGAAGGACTGTGGTTCTTAGATACATCATATATTTGTCCATTTTATTACCTCAAAAACTTCTCATCAGTGATAAATGTCTCCCAAATCAATAGCAAATAAATTTTGAGTTCCAGTTTCCCTGAGCAGATTTATCTTGGAGAAATATTTAATTCCAGTTAAGGTTTTTGAGATTCTGAACATTCCTTGAATTTTTCTAGTTTCTTTGAAGATAAGGCTGGGGACAATTCCCTACAGTCGCTGAGTTGGTGTAGAGTAATTGTGGGATTGCAAGTGGACAAAGATTTAGATTGCTAGCAAATGAGTGAATGGATCCCTCTCTATTGTGATTCCTTCTTAGTCAATAAGCATCCATTTTATGGTATGAATGATCAACTCTGATACTAGATTGAATAGCCACACAGTATAATACTGAAACCCATTAAGGGAGACCGAAGGAGGCTCCTAGCTGCAATAGCAAAGCAAGATAATGCTATGCTTGGGCCCCAGATGTCAAAGCTGGAAAGGATATATGGCTGAAAAAAAGAGTAGCTAGGACCAAAATAACCTATGCAGCCAACCTGCCATCAAGTTCCAAGAGTGTGCACAGAAATAAGATATGTAAGAAAGCTAAAATGTCAAGCTAGGCACAAATGGGGTGGGATGGGGGAAGATGAGTTGCAAGAGCTATGAGGAAATGATAAAAATTCAGAACATTTTTAGTAAATATCAAAAAGTCCCTTGACTGCAATATAGGAGAGTGTGTTAGACTGAAAAACTAGAGCCAGCAACAAGCAGTAGGCATCGTATTTCCAGGTCTGTATCTGTTTTCTTGGGCAGCACTAGCTCAGTTGGCTGGGATACTGAAGTTATTTAAAACATAGAAGCTTCCTGTAAATCCTAATCATTACTCAGGACTCATTATTTTACACCATGGGAATGATCACACCATAATGTTAAACCAAAGCCCAGCAGGTTGTATTGTTTCCCCTACTCCAACTTGAAACATAAAATATGAGCTCCTTTCTATGCCTAAACCCAAAACACTGTTATTAACTTGTCCTCACCTTTCAAAAGAGGAAATGACGCGAGATGGATCTGACTTAAAAGGAAGCTGAATGCAAGACTATAGGAGGCCTCACTGGAGAAGCTGATGTGAATTTGAGCTGCAAAGCCACAGTGCAATGATTTTTTATCCTAGTATTTATTTCGGCCAAATGATTAAAGCTGGCATCGAGTGTCAACGCAGTCATCCCCAGGGTCTCACACCTTACCTCATGTGGAGGCTAATGAGTGGTCTCACCTGTCTCACCATCATGTTGGGTTTCATCTGGCAACACTGTGTAACAGACAGGAAAGGGATTTGTACCTACGTCGTATGATAAACACAGCAGGACGGAGAAGTTGGTTTCTCCTGGGTCCCTAGAGAAGGAAAGTGAGTCCAAACTTCTCAACAATAGAGCTCAAATTCCTAGTCTGAAGTGTTAGGGAAGGGCTGACATCGAGTGATGGCTGCTGCTTCCCTTGGCCAACTTCAAGGGAAGCCCCTTGAAGTATTAGCCCCACCATGCGTGTTACTATGTTCCTCTCTGAGACCTAGAATTTGCTCAGCCCTTTCCAGGGATGATAGGACTCAGCATGACTGATAGTTCTGGTCACATGCCTGGTCATCCCTGAGGGATTTTATTTGAATATCCTATAAAACCCCCAAGCTGCAGCCCATATCCCTTCTTCTGAGGTCAACAGGCAGCACACCAATGCCCAAAGGCGTCCCACTGGAGAGCGTCCACTACTCCACCTGGATATACTCTGTACCTGACTAGTGACAGTTTATATGTCTCTGAGTTCAAGGGTTTTTTCCTGAGTTCTAGTTTCTAAAACTGCAGACAGTAAAGGGAAGGGGATTTAAAAGAGAGAGAGAGAGAGAGAGAGAGAGAGAGAGAGAGAGAGAGAGAGAGAGAAAGAGCTAAAATGTTTTATGTACATCCACCCACTCACCACAATGAATGTAATCACTGTTTACTATAAACATGAACCAACAAAAAAGCCCAAAGACATTGGGAGGCATCCAGTTTAATGCCTGTCACTGGCTTTAAATCTATATCCCTGCTGGGACAGAATCCTAGAACAGAATCTCCTCTCTGCCATTCACATTTGGCTCAGAATTACCAGATTAGAGGAACTGGAGGGGTAAGACTTGTTCTTGGTTCCCATCATTCCTTCAGCTTTGGCCTGGTCCTAAACTTTGCCTTCCTTTTATTTATTTATTTTTTTTACTTTTTCAACATGGGGTCACATTTAGATCCATTTAAAAGGATTTTCACAGACTCCCAATATTCTCTTAAATTATCTTTATCATTAAAAGATTAAGAATCTTAAAATATTAATTTGTATTGTTTATTAGTAAACTAATCTTACTCCCTTGAGTATCACTCATCACTACTGCTCTATTTAAAGGCTGGGAAGGGTAAGAAATGGATATGACACAGAAGAAAAGTGAAGGAAATCCCAAAGCCAGTCTCTTCTGACTTTAGTAATATTGTACTTGAAGAAGCTATGGATGGAGAAGAAAAGTAAATTAAAAAAAGGAAAAACTAAACCATCATTACTAACAAAAAATGCAGATTATTCAGCCCCAAGAAACTGTGGAAAGAAGGAAAATGTCAGGGAGAAGCTGGATATTGGAAATACACTGTCTCATTTACTATTTGTGTTATTCTTTGTGGATGACATGATACTCTACACAGAAGAAAGACCTCAAGAACTCCACCAAAAAACTCCTAGCTTTAACAATCAAATTCAGTAGCATAGCTGGATATTAAGTCAGCATCAAAGATGAATAGCATTCCCATACACATATAACAAACTTACTGAGAGAGAAACTAGGGAAATCACACATTTCATGATAGCATCAAGAAAGATGAAATCCTTAAGAATCAGTCTAACAAAAGAAGTAAAAGAACTTTACATAAAACCACAGTACTCCAAAGGAGACTGAAGAGGATACCATAAAATGGAAAGACACTTTGACATTGGAAGGAAATTGTCTTGTAGGACTGCCCTAACCCAACCTGGTGAATAAATCAAAGGTAACTAGGTGGTTTAATGTGAGGGGGCTTCTCAAAATGTGGTCATCAGACAAGAATACCACATAAGCACTTGTAAAAACGCAGTCTTACGCCCCACCACAGAGCTGCTAACAGAAACTTAAAATTGGGAACAACAGTCTGTGTTTTAATGAGTGCTCCAGGTAATCATGTTGCACACTCTAGTTAGAGAACCACAGAGACAGAGAAAAGGCTGGTATTTTGCATTCCCAGACTTGTATCCATTTCTACATTGCTTCAAGTGGGAGGATGTATGATATGGCTGAATAGAGAGTTGTTGGAACTACTATAAATTCTGTCATGTCAAGAAGCGAGGAAGAAAGCTTAAACCAGGGGCCAGATGTGAGGTAGTGGTATGACTTCAGTAGGTTCCATAGGACCTGAGATGAAACTGAATTATGCAAATAATACCCACCAGGCTATATCCAGCACAAGAGAGGCCAAGTCAGAAGGCACCAGAGATGGATTTCCCAGCAGGCTAAGGCAGAATGCCTAGGATGACCAGTGGCAGCTGAGGAAAGTAAACTGGTAAAGACACTGTCCAGCAGATCCCATAATCTCAGAACCACAGGACCACTGTGATCTGTCACATTTAGCCACACACCTCTCTCTGGACACCCAGATGGCATCAGGGAGAAGAGCTAGCTAGTAAGGGGAAAAAGAAATATAAAAGACTTTACATGTTATCTTAACATCAAGAATTTAACTAAAGAAACTTTATTTACGCAGGATTAAATTGGATGGATTGGCTTATACTTTTATTTTTTTTCTTCCACAGTTAAGTAGATGAGGCTCATGAAGAAACTGTAGCAGCTACAGAGAATAAAATGTATGTGCCTTTGTAAAACTGAGAAAAGTACAAATACATCTGAAATGTCTTTTTATAATGTCACTTAAATCTGTACAACCATTAAGTCATGAAATCATCGTGCTTACAGTTTATATATGTCTGTAAGAACAAAATAAATGTCAACATTTCAAATGGAAAACATTCATAGAATATGATAGGTATTGTTTTGTTTTGTTCACACATTTTTCTCTGTTGTCATAACTCAAATCATCAAGTAACGATTCTAGAATTCAGGTGGGTGGAATAACTCTGAATGATAAGCCTTTAAAATGTTCTCAAGCATAATATGCATATAGAAAAGTGCACAAAAAATATTCATTTCAATGATTTTTTTCACAAATCAAACACATAATACAACAACTATCCTTGTCAAAAATAGAACATTTTATGAGATATCTAAGAGTCCTTGCTACATGCTCCATTCAATCATCAGATTCTTTCAAAAAGATGAGTTAACCTGACATCTAACACTGAATGTTAAGAGTATTGGACTCTGACTCCAGACTCAAAGAAACTAGGGGAGAATGTTCTGTTTTAAGTCATTGAGTCTCACTGCACTTTATTATGTGGGAATAAATAAAATCCTTATTTGCCTTCATTTCGAAGGGAATTTTGTTGATTCTGTTATACTAGGACAAAATAAACATCACAGAAGCATATAGTGTATACATTTTCAGATCAAAATTACCTCAACTAAAATTGTTTCTGAGATTTTTTTCCATGTTGTTTTGTGTGCTCATTCTCATAACTATACAACATTATAGTCTGTTCATTTGTCTAGTTGTTTAATATCTTTTTTAAAGAATATGTCACACTGATGAACATTTGGGGTTGTTCCCAAGTTTTGTTATGAAAAATACCACTTTGGCCATTTCTTTCCCTTTGGTAAACATTTTCTGAAGAAGGTTTGCCAGTTGACACTTCTACCAGAATATGACAGTTCCCTTCATTTCACATCCTTACCAACATTTGGCATTGTGCCTAAATTTTATTTTGATCATGTTTATACTATCCTATCGTTTTAATTTTCATATCTACAAATAATGCAAAGTAGCATCTCATTGTGATTTTAATTTTCAGTTCTCTGATTACTTACAAAGGTAAGTATTTTTTGTGTTTTTATTCCCTTTTTGCTAGCCTACATACGTGTCTGGCCCATTTTTATACTGTCCTTCCTTACCGACTTGCACTTTTATGTGTCCTGGATACAACACATACTTTGCCAGATATTTTTGCTTCATGAATACTTTCTTAATCCATGACATGCCTTTTTACTTTCTAATTTAAATATTTAGAAGATGTTCTTAAATTTAGCAAAGTTTAATATCAATTTCTAGAAATCCATCTCATCCCCAAATTCATGAAATTAGTCTATTTTACCTTCTAGAAACTGCATTCTTTATGTTACACAATTAGGTCTGCAATTCATCTGGTGTTCATTTTTATGGATAGCAGCAGACAGGAACTAATTTTTCTTTTTTTCTTCCAATGGGTATTCAGTGACACAGCCCCATTTACTGAACAACCTATCTTTGTCCTTAATTGTTCTTTGCCAAAACAGTTTCCTCACAAATCAAGTAGTAGTACATGTGTGGCTTTATTTGTGGAGTCTCTATATTGTGCTGGCTTATTGGTTGACTCTTGCAGTCATATGTACTTTTCTTAATAGCTGCAGTTTTAAAATAAATATTGATATCAGGTATAATAAATCTTTCCACTTTATTCATCCTCTCCAGGATGGGCTTATTATTCTTGGTCCTCTGGATTTGCATATGAAAATTAAAGTCACCTCATCAATTACCACCCCAAAAGATTGTCTTCACTATTGCTGGACCTTTTCATTTCCATAAGAATCTTTACTATCAGCCTGTAAATAAGAAAACAACAAAATCTCTTGAAATTTCAATCAAGATATACTGAGTCTATAGATCAATTTTTCATGACTTATCCAATATGTTAAAAATGGTATATTTCTCTTCCACTTATATCTCCTTCATTTTCTCTCAACAAAACATTCTTACTCATCATTTGCTAAGTGTATTTCTGCTATTTGACCATGTGAAAGTTATCATTAATAATGGTTTAGATTTCCTTTTCTGATTGTATATTCCTGTTAAACAGAATACATTTGTATATGCTGTCAATATACTATTAAACCTTGCTAAATTCATTAACTTATTCTAATAGTAATTTTTCTGTGTTTTCTACATATATAATCAGATCATCAGCAAAAAAAGATTATTTGTTAGTCTCTGATTCTAATACATTTATTGTCCTGCCTTCTTTTTCTTTGTTGTCTAGGACTTCCCGTATAGTATAGAATAAAATAGTAGACATCTTTGTTTTGTTCACCATATCGGGGAGAAAGCTTTTATCAAATCTCCATTAAGTACATAGCAAGTTATTGTATGCATTATTTATTAGACTAAAGAGGTCCCTATTATTCCAACTCTGTTAAAAGTGTTTATCATGAATGGATGTTGAACTGTACTGAGTGCTCCTCAGCTACTGAAATTAGCATATGTTTATTTTTTTTTATTCTATTATGTCTGGTTTCTTAAAGTTAGCATAACAGCTTGGAGACTCATTTGTTTTGTTTTATGTATCAGTGGTTTGTTCTTTTTTGTTGAAAGATAATATTCCATTATGTATGCAAAGTTGTTTATCAGTTTTATTATTAAGAGACATCTGAGCTGTTTCTAGTTTAGAGCCCTATGATTAAAGTATCAGAGAACATTCTTGCACAAGGCTTTTTCTGAAAATTTTCGTTTTTCTTAGATAATACCTAGATAAGAAATTTTCCCTTTAAATTTCAACCTTTTTGTCTTTTTGTTTAAGGCCTTTTTGTTATAAGCAGCATTAAAATGGCTCACTTTGTTCATTCAGTGTGATATTTTCCTTTTAATTGGAAAAGTTAATTCAAAATTAATCAGATATATTTGAATTTACATTTGTTCTACCTATTGTATTTCCCTTTCCTTCTTTCTTTCTCTTTCTTTCTTTCCTCCCTGCCTGCTTTCTCTCTTTCTTTTTCTTTCTTTCTTTCTTTCTTTCTTTCTTTCTTTCTTTCTTTCTTTCTTTCTTTCTTTCTTTCTTCCTCTCTCTCTCATCTGCCTTCCAGTTTAGCTTGGAAGTTATACCTTCTTTTAGTGTTTACCTTAGAGATTTCACCATTTACTCTTGATTTGTTATTATATAATTTAATTAAGACTACTATCAAGACAACATACTTTAAACTTTAAATATCCTAATCTCATTCACCCTTGCCCTTTACAACTTATCTGATCTTATTCCCATATGTCTTGATTCTGTAATATGTGCTACAATTGCTTTATATAGCAAATTTTCAGACTTGTATTTTCTTTTTGCACTTTCTTCTCATTTTTTGCCTTTCTGTACTCCTTTTTGAGAATCTTTGTGATTTCTTTTAGTGAAGTATGCTGGTGGCCATTTTTAGCAATTAATTCATGGAATATACTGCTCTATAGCCATTAGGCTTTTAATAAATGGTACACGTTATACTATGGTCTTCAGGTTTTTGGTTTTTGGATTTCAAGTGAATTCTCTACTAGGTTTTTATATTCCTTTGAAAGGAGTATTTCTTCCTCTGGCTGGTTTTTATGTTTTCTTCTTATTTTTAATTTTCATTGGTTTTACTGTATGAGTCTAGACTTACTTTCTTTATACAATATTTAGGTTAGAAATTCATAGCTCTTCAATCTGTGGTTTTTATCAGTTTCAGGTATCTCTTTCAGTATAATTTCTTCTCTGTTCTCTTTTCCTTGTTTTACAGTTCTACTTATATTTATGCTATACCTTTACTCATGCAATGAATCTCTTATACATTTTTTATAGTTGTTATCATTTTCCTATGGTCATGGTTAATGTGTGCCTTTCCTTCTGACCTAGCTTATATCTCGTGAATCTGGATATCTCTCACCACAAAAATATTCTCTAATTTACATATCAGTAGTCTCTATCAAATTGAGTTACTTTAGTCCTCACACTATTTCTTCTGTGCCTTGCTGAATACCACCACCTCCATGTGGTATCATCTTTTTTCTCTCATTCATCTGGACAATGGTCAAGCCTTTCATTACTGATACCTAATATCACTTACTCCTCCAGGAGTCCTTTTTGGACCCTTGGCACACAGGACCCATTCACACATCCCCACTTACTTCATTCAGGCAGCACTTCCCATATGTCTGCCTCCCACCAGTAGACCTGGAATTCTTGTACCTCACTCATCTTCAAAGTGCTGAAATACAACCCAGAACCCAGGACACAAATAGCCAGTAATGAAATTACTCCTGAATGAATTAGCATAATACAGTCAACACGAGTTTACATTCAAATCACATAGGAGGGATGGATTTTGGCAAGTGCTTTACTACTGAGCTACAATCTCAGACTGGAGGGATGTATTTTGAAAAACACTGATATTTAAGAATAACAGCAAATCTAATCTAGATTCATGACCTGGGCATCAGGACAGTCACCCTCCCTCATTTACTTTCTCTATTCTTAGAACTTAGTGAAACAAACACTGCAAATGATTCTAATGTGCAAATTGGTTTGAGGGTTGCTTAATGAATCTGCTCCAGAACGGTGATTTTATGACAAAATCAGACAAGGCCTGAGCAGGTTTCCCTGTAAGGAACTGAGAGTGGCCTGTGACCAGATATGCATGTTGGGGTGATGTGTGTGGGCACAAATGTCTGAAATGCCCATTACCAGGAAACCCAGAGGAGACCTACTTTGTGTGTGTCTGTGTATGCATTTGTGTGTTTGGGAGCTCAGAGGTGGCATCTGCAGGGTTACAGAGGCAACAGCCTAGGACTCTAATCCAGATGCTTGCATTGGTAAATCATCTGATAAAAACCGATATTCTCTATCTCTTTCTGCAGTGTTAAAAGTCAAGTGATATTGGTAAGCATCACCCCCATCTTCTGGCAGACAACATCATGGCTGCTGCCCGTTGCAAGACTTTAGGGAGACAGAAGGTGACTGATAAAGGCATGCAGGGAGCAAAGGAAAATGTGGTGACAGGCCTTAGGTGAAGCTGTCAGCACTATTGCCCAGGTTCAGACCTCTTATGGTGCTGACGTTATGCTCCTCTGGTTGTCATAGAAACCAGATCTTGCCTTGTGACTCTCATCCCCTTTGCTTTGTGTTTGGTTTTCTACTTTTAATGAAAGTAAGTATGCGGTGAAGTGCACACACTCCCTCCCACATAGCCCTGCTCCTCCCAAATCAAAACAGTTTGGGCATTTTCATGAGCTTTGAGAAGACAGGCAGGTGCTGTGGGGAGCCTGGTCTTCTCCCGCCACTGTCGGTTTGATACCAGCAGTTCAAGTGTACCAACTATTTTTAGATTTTCAGATCAGCCACAGGAGAGGAAAGTGGATTAATAAAATATCAGAAAGTTGGGAGAATATTCTATTGACTCCAAGGGGTTATTTATGATGTGCTATAATAATTAGGAAGATGACCCTAATTGGGGAAAAGTAAAGCAGTCCTCTATTGATAGAAAAGTTTAACAGTGTGTTAATGGGGCCACCATGTTGGCAAGATGTCTCAATTGTCCTCTTGCCAAGCATTTGAGTCTCCAGCTATACTTACTGATTGTGTGCTGAATCCTATTCCTCTAGGTTTCCTGCAATGTTTGCTAATAACTTCTTTTAAAAAGAAGAATTTTTTAAGGACACAATCTGGTTACTCAATCCACTGTTGCTTTCACTTGTTAAGACTAAATGTTCTCTGATGAAGTAAGTAGTGCTTTACAAAAGATTAGGCAATGAGTCATTTTCTCCTTTCTTTTTCTGGAGTGGTAGTAAGTCAATTGTGGTTTCTCTCTTTAGGAATCAGAGGTGGTAGTCCAAGGGGCTGGTTGTGGAGGCTCAGAATTCTGCCGTCCAAGGTCCCTGTTTCCTCCATCTCCACTGGTCAATAACAAGCCCTCTTCAGGCTTCAGTCTGACCCAATTTTGTTCTTCCAGAATGCTAAACCCAATGAATTATTCATATTCTCTCCCCCTTAACTATTCTGAACTTGTCCATAACAGAAATTTCTGTGACTCACCTCAGAAGACTTCATTGACAGGGGCGTTAGAGAAGGTAGATATTTCCCATGTCTTGAATGCTTCAGGACAGCTACTGTGAGGTCTGGTCAACCCGCATGTGTTTGTATCACTCACCAATTAATCCACACCTTAGGATCCATACTACTGTTTCTTTACTTTCACCAAATGTAGCAAAAGTCATAAATTGGCCAGCCCTCATTGAAGATCTTAAATGTAAGTTGCTTTATCCTGGCACTTTTCATATCAGCATGTGACATGCAATTGAACAAAATATATTATTATCAAAATCATCCCTCCATTCAGGTGTTCTGGGTCAAAAGAAAACTGCTTAATGTCTCAAACTGGGTAGATATCTATATCTAGTATCCTGACCAAAAATACCGCTTTGAGTTAGGGATTTCTTGCACTTGGAAGTCAAAGACATACATATTTCTTTGTTAAGTGAGCCATTTTATCTACTTGCAAAAATTATGAAACCACTGAAATAATCTTAGTTTGTCCAGTGTGGTGGTACACACCTGTAATGCAAGCACTTAGGAAGCTGAGATAGAAAGATTGCCACAAGTTTGAGGCCAGCCCAGGCTACATAGTGAGTTCAAGGCCAGTCTGAATTCAGCGAAACCCTGACTCAAATAGCATGTAAATACTAACTCACTCTTGTTCTCAAGGTCTGTCTTCCAATGTACACATATCACCTCAATAATGCTTAGGTCAACCTGTCACTCAGTGTTAGATGTCAGCTCCTATAAAAAGATTTAATGGTTCATCAAGGCAGGGGACATTCCTGTGGGGTGTTACCTTATAACAGTAGTTATTCTGTTATACTCATTTTTCCCTGAGTACGATGAACACTCAGATTCTTTATACAGAAACTTGACTTATAGAACTTGTTAGGCAAACAACTACTTCTAACAAGTGATTTACCTAGAAATTGATTTGGCCTTAAGCCTGGTGATCAGAGTGATGAACAGTGTAAACTTATCCACAATCTCTGGCCCAGAACATTGAATTTTAAAATAACAGGATGTGCCAACTCCCCAAGCACCACCTCTGCATGTGCAATTCCATCTCCCAGTATCCAACTTTTTAAATGCATCTGAACCTCAACAACCTCTAACCAGTGCATTTTTTTTTAATTTTCAGCATTTACTAATTCAACTTGTGCATCAATTTAGAGGGGCTAAATTATCCCATGCTAGCAAACATCAATCATTTTAGTTGCTCTAATCCAACACAGACTTGTGTTTTACTCATACATCTACAGACCAATTGTTCTCCATGCAGTGCTAAGGAGTCTAGTGCAAAGGACCTTTACCATCTAATTAATGCTTATATCATAGGGACCTGGAGACCCTTTAACTGAATGGACAAAGAAGAACTGTCTAGCACAGGAGTTGATAATTTTTTCTTATATAGTCATATAGTAAGAACTTTTTATTTTGCAGGTCATGAGATCTCTGTCTCAACTATTCAACAGTGCCAATGTAGTATGAAAACACACAGAGACAATGTTTAAATGAACAGACATAGCCTTGTTTCACTAAAATTTAACTTATAAAAACAGATAAGGGTAGATTTGGCTACAAGTCAGTTTGGCCAGCAGGTCACTACTAGAGTCTCACTGGCATTAATTCTTTTTGTCTGCACATGACTTGTATCACTTCATTAGCCATGTGTGTTCATTAGCCAAGGAAATATTATTTCCTTGTATTTTCAGGGGAGAAATGGGATAATATTATTCAGTAGTACTGTCTACACACCTTCCATGCTGTTATATAAATCTGGTTACAAATGGAAATATCAAGAAATTAAAGTGAGCTATATGATATGGTCTGAATTAAGTTTATACTGAAACTGTAACCTCCAAGGTGATAATATTAGGAGATTGGGGCTTTTTGAGGTTATTAGGCCATGAATGAAGTTAGTACCCTACAGCACAGGCCCAACGGAGCTTGTTTGCTCCTTTTACAGTGTAAAATTTCATCTATTAAGAAACTGACTCTAACCACACACCAAATCTACCAGGGATCTCAGACTACCCAGTATCCAGAATTCTAAGAAGTAAACTCCTATTAATAGGCCACTCAGTTTATGGTTTTCGGCTATAGTAGCCTAGGATAGTTCATTTTAATATGTCATCTTTCCTGGATTAAGTGATGCCCAGATAACTGATGGGATGGACTTTCTGGGCGTGTCCATTTGAATCAGTAGATTGACTGAAGTCTGACCTCAGAAATGTGGGACAGCCTCATCCAACCCCTTAAAAAACCTGAGAAAACAAGAGAAGTTTCTCTAGTTCTCCCCCAGTCCTTTGGTTTGCTCGCTGGGTTTGAGGGTTATAGCTCTTTCTGGGTCTCCATAAACATGTACCTCGCTAGTATAGAGCCTGAACAGTCTAAGACATTATCTTGAACATGTTCCTTGAATTTGTTAAAGGAAAGTGTGGGTTCTCTTTAAAATTGGTTTTGAGACAGGAGTAACAATAATTCACAGGTTCCCAGAATCAAAAACTATAAAGTTTATGGATCATTCATTATCCCATTGCTAGTTCATTGCTAGTTCAGGGTTGGCAACAACCTAGGTGTGCATAGATGAGGAATGGGTAAGGCAGAGTAATAGAAGTCATCCATCTAGATGCTATTTTGCAGGAAGAAGCAACCAGTGTGGTGGTTTACCAGCAACAGCTGGCAACTATAAAAACAGAATGAGGCTATTGCATACTGCCATTTCAGTAAATGTAAAATACGCACATGACAATAAAAATGCTACATAAGGATACATAAAAGTCTGGGTTTCATATTCAACATTAGAAGTGGGAGAGGAATGTGCAATAGGAATGGCACAGGTAAATGGATAGGTGAGTGGATAGACAAATTTTTAAAAAATAAAGCAAAAGTGAGAGGCTTTTTGTGAGGGAATGATTATGAAACTGGGAGAAATGATTGACTCAACTCTTACCATATCACCTCACCCTTCCAAGCTCCCCTGCAACTACCCAGAAATAGGCGAGAACAATAAAAATCAGCACTCATAATTTGCCTTGTTCAGAAAGCTTGCAAACTTAATACAATTCATTAAAATTGACTAATGCTAGTCAACTTGAGAATTAGCTTTACTGATGTTCTTTAAAAGTTAATATATACTTGAAAGTCAATCTAATAGGTAAAACCTTAGTAACTGCCAGGGGCTTGGGGACAATGGAGGAAAGGGAAGGAAGAATAAATAGATGTCTTGCAGAGGATATTCTGGGACAGTGAAACTATTTTGTGTGATCCTGTAATGAAAGATGCATATCATTATACAGTTATAAGGTATAAAAGGTATAAAACAAAATGTACAACACAAAGTAATATACTTGTGAATAAATTATAGATTTTATTTAATAATAATGAATCATTATTGGCTTATCAATTTTAACAAATGCATCAAACAACCCCAAAATACTATTTGAGTCCAAGATGTAATACTCGAGGACACAAGGAACAAGAGGTATGCTGGGAGAGATGGCCATCGTGTGTCTCGACACAGACCAGGACCAGTCCAACTCTGAGCAAAACATGTTTTTTTTACATAAAAATCAAACAAATATGCACGGCTCATATAAGCTAAAGCTGCTTATGCAAATACACATATGTCTCCTTGTCTTTGCATCCAGAAAGGTAATTGTAGTAAATCCAGGATCTAGCAGATGCGGGGATAAGGCCTCCACTTTATTGATTTATTTATTGATTAAAATTTTCTGTGATTTTTCAAAGCCAGAGGAATTACCTCTCAAAGATCAAGACAGAGGTACAGAAGCAATTCAACCTTTACATTATAAACTATATCTCCTTACTTTCCTCCTTTACAAGGAGACGTATAAGGGCTAACTGATAAGGAGCCATTTGAAAGCATTATACAAATGTGTGTGCACGTGTGTGTGTGTGTGTGTGTGTGGTGTGTGTTGTGTGTGTGTGTGTGTGTCAGTAGGGGCAAGGTGGAGGTGGAAATGGATCTTCCCATTAAGAAGAACATGATATGAGCTACCTTGACAGCTGGCAGAAGAAGTGGGTATAGAACAAAGTCCCAAAGAATTGTCCTGAAACCTTATCCAAGGCCATTAATTTCACAGAGACTATAACAAAACACACTCATGTTACAATCCTTTCCTCAAGCTCTTTGACAGAACAGAGCACTGAGTAGGGGACACATGCTAACTGGTAAAAAAAACAGAAGAAGAACCATGTTTCAGTCTTTCTACATTCAGCACAAGGCACCCTTCTAACTGACCAGTATAGAAAGAAGCCAAATTTAGGAAAGGCCAAGAAACTAGAGAGGTTAAGATGCTGTAGGAGAAAGACTAGTATTAGGTCAAAACTGCCCTGGGCTTGAAAACCAACTCAGTTACTTACTAGTTACATGGCCTCGAGCCAGTCAGTAAACCTGCTAATGTTTACATTTCATCATGACTAATATGGCAGTGATAACATTTACATTACAGAGATGTTATAAGTACTCAAATCAATAAACAAGGCTGCAGTGCTTGGCACAGAGTCCAGTATTCAATGAAAGTGGTCATTAGAGTTGTACTCAGTAGTGTTTAAGAAAAATGCTATTATCCAATGGTAGTGCTATAAAAGAGTGTAGAGAGAACATTCTTTCAAAGACCTCAAAATTTATCTTCTTGTTATCTCAAAATTCACAGGGCGGTAAATAACCTTTATATTTATGGAGCAAAGTCAACTTCATAGTTGTTATAACTGATATCACCAATTTCATCACCATCCCTATAGCAATATCAGAATTAATTTTCATCTGTGCAATGCTTTCTGGAAAATTATCTCAGGTTCTCTGACCTCACTGAGACTGCCCTGTCTCTCCAAAGTATGGCTCTGAGTGGCTGATAATTACTGCAGCTGGTGAGTTAACTTTTCCTTAAGTCTTTGTGTCTTTTTCTTGCTATGCGATATGCAATGCATTTCCTCAGTAAAACAAAGGCTGAAACTGTATTATCCATTCCTAGTGATGCTTGGGCTAATCTAGGGTTGCCATTCATCTGATTAGACAAGGTTTGGGGAGAGCTGGTATGGGAGATAAACTATACCCTTGTTTCTCTAAGAGTAGAGTGCATTCTAAATTTCAGTGAAATGAAATGAAGAAAACTTGAGGACACATTCTGCAGTTCACAGGCTACAGGTCTACCTTTGGGTCAATAACTTTACTTCCAACAAAGGCTGGATAAGTCTAAAAAAATTCTCAACCTGTTCAATCATATCTGGCTCAGCTGCAAGGTCTTGCTTTGATCTCTTCCTTTTTTCCCCAGCATTGGTAAATTGGTAATTCTTCACTCTTTCTCCAACTTGCTACAACAGCTATATACACTGTATACTTTTGAAAATGAATGCAAGTAGATCATTTAATAGTATGTAGGTAAACTGTTACCACAGAGTCTGAGAAAGTATTCACAGGATCATAGCTGTGAATGCATCTGCTAGAAGAAAAAAGGAATCATCCAATCAAGATGATGAGATATGATCATTAACAAATATCTTTTTCTTTGCTGTTAATTTTTCTGTTGCAGCTATTGTCCCAAAGTTCTTAATTCATTCTTGTAATACCCCTAAATTCTTCAGTTTCCCTTAGCTACATAAAATTAATAAGGAACATCATAGTTTTTGTACTAAGAGGTAGATTTTAAAATCTACCTCTTAGTGTTTTATACTCAAAACACTACTGTAGAGTAGGTATTATACTCCCTCCACAGATTAGAAAAAATACTTACAATGAAAGATACTCAGAAATTTGTCCAGTGTTACCCATCTAGCCAGTAGCAGATTCATAATGTGAATTCTGAATAGATTTATCCGACTCGAGAGCTCATTTCTCTAATCAGTAGGCTACAGTTATTCAATGTGTTACCATTTTTAAAATGCATCCTTTACACATGTTGAACTATTATGCCAGTCCTGAGAGGCTGGATGTCACTTCAAGTTGTTAGCAGAGGATCTAGAGATCAGGGTGATAGATAACACAGCCTGGGCCACCATGTAGCAAGGAGCAGTGAAAGCAATAGGAATTTGGGGCTCAGATGGTCTTAAATCTGGGTCTGTTTGTGACTTATTGTGTGGCTGTAGGAAATTCTTGTCACCTGTAAACAGAGCTAATAATACCTTTACATAGACTTTTTCTGACATAAACAATTGTGAGACAACTCAACATCATGATGGAAAGAGCACTGTGAAGTTAAAATGTCCATTTTAAATGGTTCTATGACTTCAAGAGTTATTAAACTGTGGCCTCTGCATAAAGGACAGAGTAATAGCATTGCATTGGGTCATTGGAAGGTTTATATGAAGTTATCTTACACAAAATGATAAAAAAAACAGAAGTGTTCAGTAAATATCAGCATGTTTTTTTGTAAAGCAGGTCACAATATGCCTAGTAGGTAACAGGCAATCGAGCAATGCAGATCTCCGCCATCCCTCTTGTCCTGCTATTCTAGAATGTGGAAGTCAAGAACATCCACCCACCAGCAGCTAGTGGAGGCCCTTGCCCCTGCTTGAGCTTTCAGCTGCTTGAGCACAAGCCTTAGGAATCAGAGAAATGAAGGCTAAAGATGCTATTTTCAAATTTAATAAACACACAGCCACTCACAGGGGCATCTCTCATTCCCCCTGGCAGTTACAGACAGTCTTCTCTCAATTACCTGTAGCTAATTTTAATACAGGGCCAGCTTTTCTCACTTCACTCTCCACATTCCCCCACAGTCTCCTCCTGAGTTTCCAGTGGGATTTGCTCGGAAAGTATAAACCCGTATTAATATCATCCAGAGCGAAGCATAATTAGAAAACTAAATCAGCAACCACAGGGATAGTGCAGTGCTTTCCAAAGTCATCTATTGAGCTTGCAAAATATTGGGATTTAAATGTTTTCTTTTACTTTGGATTATTCACATCACTGTTTGCCTTTATCAGTATAGAAAAATCAAGAAGATTGGACAATACTCTTGAGTCTAGGGTAGGGGTGGGTAAAGTAAGATTGAAAGCCCAATCCAGCTGATTGTTCATTATTGTAAGTGAAGTGTTATTAGAATCTTATATGCATCCTTTATATATCATTGATGGCTGCTTCTGAGGTATAATGTGGAATATAAGTTTCAACTGATACTAGATGACCCAGAGACTGGAAATATTTACTATCCGGTCCTTTCCAGAGTCAGCTTCTAGAATAGCCCCAGGTCTCACTCAATATCACTTGCCCCTAAGACCAGCAGTGGCTAGGGCTGCATAGGAGAGGATACCCAGTTCGTGGAATAATCTGGAAAAGGATAATCATGTCTACGACACTAGGGCTCCACATGACCTCTTTGGGTCCCCCATGCTCACGGCTGTTGTTGTAGTCAGGGATTGTGAGAACAATTAGAATCAGGACACAGAATTCATAATATTTTATGATGGTCACCCAGAGTTAAACAAGAAATTTCAGGAAATCTGTCCATAACACTAAAGACAGAATATTCAGCCAAGGGCCTTGATTCCACAGCAATGTCCTGCATGAGTCCAGCTGAAAACACAGAGCCCATGACAATGCCTCCCACAAGTCCAACTGGAGGTCTAGAGCACATGAGAAGAACTCATGCCAGTCTGTTTTACAGATCTGTGCTGGAAAGGCCCAAAGGTAAGCAGTTGAAGGTAGAAAGTCTATGCCAGCAGGGTGAAAGAACTGTGCTGGTAGATTGAGGGTTCTACACTGGAACCGAGAAGTCACACTCAAAACAAGGATCTGGTCTGCCCTGAAAAGCACCACAGCCATCCTTGACTTAGAGGCACTGAGCTCTTGCAACGATAAGAACAGTTGAGTGCATGTCAGAAAGCCAGCGTGATGAGTTTTTCCTGGAGATTAAACAGCACACATCTTCCCCTTCGGAGCCAGGAAGTGATGCTCGATATAAGGATCAGAGCTTCCCCAAAGTGAACCATAGTGACTCTCACCAACAAGATCCCGAGCTCCTCTGATGACAGTGGTCGAACTCACACTGGGGAAGCTAGTCATGATGAGCTCCTCCAGGAGAACCAACGGCTCAAACAGCAACACTTAGAGAAACCTAAAACGCCTCACTTGTCTTCTCCACATCTCTATGCTGGCAACTTTCCTCAGGTGGAACACCTACACTCAGCACCATGCTGATTTAATTCAGCTGCCATTAAGTTGACCACCAGTTTTTAATCCATAACAGCTGTTGAGTGGCAGGAGCTCAGGGAAGGCCTGTTGCTGAGTCCTGCATGGTCCAAGTGGTCTTGGAACTAATCTGATTCTTGTGTTAAGACTACTGTGTGGTTGAGATAATCTCCTTGATGAGTGTGCTCCTGAGTCTCAGAACTCATGGCCTCTAGGGCCTGAGTTTTGGGTACTTAATGTGGAGATTTAACTGTACATCAGGTGTAGATGACAAACATGGAGGTTAGTCAACAAATGTTAGTGTGTCTGAAAGTTCCCTGGGTCTTTGCTAGTCACACAGATTCCTAGATATACCCATATAATTGCAATCAAATAATTTGAGGGAAGACCCAGGAAGTTCTGTTTCACTCGGTGAGATACTTGTTTGTTTGTTTGTTTGTTTCTGGTTGTTTGTTTTGGACAAATATTACTGGTTTTGCTGCTGTTTTCTGGGAATGCTCCAGGCAGTTGCCAGACACTTCTTACCCTTCCGGAAGACTTGCAAGAAGAATAGCTGCCTCTCTGTGATAAAGGAATGTGACCCATGCCCAGATGAACCCACATGGCAATGATGACTGCAGGGGCCATCTGTGTGAAAGCACATTGCCTGTCAGTAATAAAGGGGTATGTGTACATTGACAGCATCCTTGATGCTGTGATCACAGTTGCCTCCCAAGCCTTTCACATCCACTCTTGACCAGACTCCCTGTCCAGTTTTCCTTCAGGAAGCAGTGGATCAAAGAACTCCTGTAGAAGATACTTGGTGGAGAAAGTGATCACTGGATAATTCTCACTGTGGATCCCTCCAGCCCACCACACTCAGTGCCCCAAACCCATCATAATTGGGCTTTTCTCCCTTCTCATTGCTTGGTCCCTGTTGTGACTGAATATTATTTCATGGGCTTCTTACTACTCTGCTGCAGTTTGAATATTGAATGTCCCCAAAGGCCCATATGCTTGGTGCTACTGGGAGATGACAGAACCTTTAGGAGACTGGGCCTACTGAGAGGTCCTAGGTTATTTTGGGGTACTCTTTTAAAGAGGATTGTGGGGCCCTTGACCCACTGGTCCCTTCTTCTTTTCCTTTGCTTCCTGGCTAGGAGGCCAGCATTTTTTCTCTACCACATACTTCAGCCTCACTACAGGCCCAAAGTAAACTTTTATCTTTATAAATTGGTTATCTTGGTTTTTTTTAATAGTAACAGAAAGCAAACAAATGCATGTTCTTGCTTTTCTCTTTTTCTTCCCTTCTTCTCATTTGTATTTGATTCTTCCCACAAGGAAGGAAAGCAGAACTTGGTGTCTCCTCCTGTGGGAGAGGGAAGTGTGACAAAGAAAAGTGCCTTTGACAGGGTAACATTGGTGGACAACCCTGAAGAAAACAAGGAAATGAATCATGAATATGTATATGAGCACAGCAAGGTTCTCCAAGCCAAGGGTAGAGCAGGTGCTCAGACTCTGAGATTGGTCCTGCTTTGCATCATAAGTGAAGAGAAGGCGGATCAGTGTGGCTGGGGAAAGCAAGAAAGGAAAGGGGTGGTGGGCAGTGGACTCGGGCACCAGGTTATGTACAGCCTTAAGACTGCTCTCAGAATGGTGGCTTTTTTCCTAAGTGATTCAGAAATTGGAACTTAGGTTTTGAAAGAATCATTATGGCTTTAGGTTAACAACCAGCATCACATTTTAAAAGGCTCTCTTGTCTTGCAGAGACAAAAGCAGAAACAGACAGTCCAGTCAGGAGGCTTGTGCACAGCCCCGGCAACGAAAACTAAGGGGCTTGGACAAGAGTGCGTCTACATGGAGACAGTGAGTAGGCAATCAACCAATTAGTCTGGAGTTCAGTGGCGAAGTCCATGCTAAAGCAAAATGCATATTCCCCAGTGTTCTAATCATACTCAACAGCTCATCGTGGACTGATGTGCTGCGGCAGGGTGTGGGTGGAGAGAATGGGAGAACTCTAGTGTAAGAGATTAGAAGGACACAAGAAATGACATAGGAAACTGGAAAGGTAATAGGAGAGTCAAAATACTAAAGCTCTAAAAGTAAAGAAATGGTTCAAGAAGGAAAAGTCAATTTAATAATGTAAAATGCTATTGATAAGTCAATCGTGAAGACTGAGAGATGACAAGGGATGTCATGTTTGACCTTAAGAGGGATGGTTTCAGTGGAGTCATATGAACCAAAGCTAGAGTAGAAGGGCTCTAGAGAAGACAGAAGGTGGGAATTTGGAGTCAGTGGGTGTAAATAACTCTCGAGGGAATTTTTGCTTAAAAGGGAAACAGAAGAATATAGCAGTAGCTGAAGAGAAATAAGGGATCAAAAAGACACTGTAGAGAAGAAACATTTGAAATGGTATCTAGGACCCAAGGGTAGCTTTTCCTTCCAGTACACAAACTCACACACACACACACACACACACACACATCTCTCTCTCTCTCTCTCTCTATATATATATATATATATATATATACACATATATCATAGTCATCATTTTCTGTCTCTGCTATAACATATTTACTACAAACTTAGGGATTAAGCAACACAAATATATCAGTTTATGCTTTTGTAAGTCATTGCTTCTACACAGCTAAAAAGAACTAAAATGTAGGTATCATGCCTTTCTAGATGTTCTAGGAAAAGATTTACTTCCTTGCTCTTATGACTGTTGGCAGAACCCAGTTCACTGCTGTTCTAGGAGAGAAGTTCCCATTTACTCACTAGTGTAACTGAGCACCATACCCAATTTATAGAGGCTGCCACAGTTTTTTGTTTTTTCTAGCTTGTGGTCTTCTGTCTCCATCTTTAGAACCAAAAAATCTTAAGCTGAATGCTGGTCCAGTTTCATGTCTCTAACCCATCTTCTATTTCACCTTCCATGCATGTGATTAGATTGGCCTCACCTGAAACAACCCAGGCTCATCTCCTCAATTTAAGGTCAGCTGATTATTAGTCTTAATTTCATCTGCATACTTAATCCTCCTTTTCCACGTAATATAATGTATCCTTGATTAGGATGAGGATATCTTGGAGGAGTCTTTACTCCACCAACCACATAAAACATAATATAAAACTACTAAAATATTTTAACAGGGACATAGTGACTCAGTCATATATTACTTTTAAAATGATAACTATGCTGGCAAAGTAGATCATGGTATGGAAGGGAGAATTCATACTTGGATGCCTGCAGTGGTAACCAGATGAGATTTGAAGAAGAGTTGTATTAATGCAGTGCCGATTGATGTAATAGAGCAGCTATTTAGCAAGCCCTGCATAGCAGATAGATGTGAGGAAGGGAGAGAAAGAAGTCCTGGCTGGGCCAGGGATTTAGCTCAGCAGCATAAGCACCTGCCTGGCAAGCGCAAGGTCGTGAGTTCGATCCCCGGAACCACAAAAAAAAAAAAAAAAAAAAAAAAAAGAAGAAGAAGAAGTCCTGGCCTTATAGACATGGGAAGGTTGGGTTCTGGCGCCAAGAAGCATTCTGTGTAATCAGCATTTAAGAGTGTCAGCAATAGTAACAGGAAGCAGAACTGTGCATCTGTGACTGAGTTGATAAGAACAAGTCAAATCCTGGCTTGAAGGACATGGATACTAGTCCATTTATCAAGGAAAGGACTTTGTATGGAAACAAAATGAAAAATAGAGGAAGACCAAACATAGGAATGAGGTAACTTCAATAGAAGCACAAATGAAGAACCACAGTGGAAGCAAGATGATCTTGATGCTGAAAGAACTGGCTAGGAAATCAGGTTTCCCTAAGTAGCCTGCAGCCACAGTAGCTTCACCCAGGAGCTTGGCAAGGGGCTGAGTCTTCTGTCAGTGTCAAGTGGCTTTGGTCATGGATTTGAAGCATTTGGGAGCGACTGCCTGCCTGGTAAACCTCTTGCTTTTAGCAACAGTCCAACAGGCAGGCTCTTTTGACTGCTACTGAGACTCCTTGTGCCTGGCTTCATTCTGTGTGTGTGCTCCTGAAATCAGGCCAACACTGTTTCGAGTTGTGAAGGTTGTCTGAACTCCATAGTGGGTTATGAGATGCTTCATGTGGCATGGTAGATGACTTAGTATTTGATGCTTTAATGTTCAGAGTGTTGATCAGTTGTGCTTGTTGAATAAATCTTGTCATCAGGTTGTCCAGTCTTTCAAGATGTGTCAGGATGCTGGTCAAGTTTAATTCATTTCTTCATTCATTCATTCATTCATTAAGGCACCTAACATACATTTCTTTTGTACCACTGCTAGGTACAAAATCTCCAAGTTTCAATTAGTTTTATTGCCAACTAAGTTATTTTAACTTCAGCTATTGGTAAACTTAGAATGGAAAACAAAAACCTTTCAATCAGCTATTGTAAGGCTCAAATGTGTTACCCTTATTGCTATTATTATTAAATTAACAGCACACAGAATCGATTTGAATGAGAACAATGCTAGATTGATAGCCCACGGCACTTTCCATTGATTCTCACTATTATCTTCTTTTGTTTTAATTTGTCTAATGAATGAATGTCATCAGTGGCCGCGTCAAATGTTCATATGCAATTCGAAAAAAATAAATATGGATGGGAGAGGAGAGGTCCAGGATTTTTATCCTGTATCAATGGAAATTAGGGTAGAAAGGAACTGGCTAACAAGTCCAGAAGCCAGAGACCTAGTCTAGGACTTACTCTAGGAAACTGCATATCAGTTGCTAATCTGTGGTGGGAAATGATTCCCACATTCAGGGGTTTCCATGAGAAGTAAGTAAAGTGATGTATGTGAAAATAATGGCATTGCCAATTAGCAGCTGCTGGACAAGGAAGCTGGTACTGCACTCCCATCCTACTGCTTACCTTTAGTTTTTAGCATACAGATCTTACTGCTTACTGCTCTCAGCATATAAGACCCAACAGAATTATGCACATTGCATTCAGCACACTGAAGATACCTCTATTGCTCCCAGGAGAAAGGCAGAGTCTGTCTTTAAGAAATTTCCCATTACGACAGCTGTGGGAGAATATATCCTCTTGATACATTCTTTACTTCTCTCTAACTGGAGAGCCTGCTGATAAATCACTGTGACGTTCCAAAGAGGAAATATAAAGAGGAAAGCTGTACTTTGGTGGAGGGGTTATGTTAAACTTTGTGAAGCCTGTACTAATTATTTACCCTAGGGAGTTGAAGGGGCCTTTTTAGTTTGAGACTAAGAGAAGCACAAAAGTGAAGCTCACTTGATGGATTCTCGTCTGCTGAGCAGGGTGCCTGCCCTTTTCTCACCTCTGGAGAAGTGATTTTTCATCAGACCAGAAACCTGTCACACACCTTTGAGCTGCCGCACCATAAATCTCCGCTCCACCAACTTGCTAATAGTTTTTCTTGCCACCTTTCTTGATAATCCAGAGTAATTGTTATGAAATATGGGCTTGTACTGCCTCTCCCTGCTGCGGCCCCTCTATCCTCTGCAGGTCCTGGGGAGAGGCAGAGGCTCCGCATTTGTCACTGGATGTTTGTCAGAACAGCGGATGCTGTTACCAAGAACATGACATCCTGATGAAACTGGAGAAGCCACCAAGCAGCCCTGAAATCTGAGAGTCAACAGCCCCCTCCTGCCCAAAACCTATCAGCAAGGGGCCTCTTTGCTTATTCAGAGCATTCTTGGGGAGACAGAAAGAAAATGAGCCCTATTTAATCATGGGGATGAAAACACTCTTCCATGCATGTGTTTGCTAATGCACAGAAATGTGCCAGAAGCTGTTCAGCAGGGTACTGGGCTAAACTTGACAAAAATAAACTGATAAATACATTTTGCAGAAGTCGTAATTAATTGAAATTTAGTAAAAGGATTTTTTTTTTTTTGGTGGTGGTGGAGAGGGAGACTTTCAGGAGACATCAGCCTGGGACAAATTCACTGAGAGCAGCTTTATGGCTTCCCATTCCTTACGAAGAATGCATTCAAAGCAGGGACTCTGGGACTTTCCTGCCCAACAAACTCATACAGATCTCAGAAAGCCTTGAGTAAGACTAGCTGAGCCTGTCAAGCTCGCAACATGGATTCTGAAAGTTCAACATGATGATCTTGGTTGCAAATGATGGCTTTGCAAGCCTCAGCTCCGTGATATACATCTGTGTTCAGGGTCCAATTTCTTAATATGCCTCTAACATCATCCTGATATACTGTTCACAAACTTTATAATGATGATTTGGCAAATATAAGGCCTCCAAAGGCACACACAGTTGGTGTACACTGCATAGCACCAAGGATGTAAAGTTAAAGACAAATCCATGTGCTGGAGTTCAAATGAAAGGAGTTTTATAAAGTTCAATTGGCATTGAAAAAAAGAAGGGGCAGCAGGAGGAGAAGGAGAAAGAGAAGAAAAAGAAGAGGGGGAGGGGAGGAAAAACGGGAGAGGGAGTGACAGAAGGAGAGGGAGAAGGAGGAGGAAAAGAAAGAAGAGGAGAAAGAGGAGGAGGAAGAGGAAGAGGAGGAGAAAAAGAAAGAGAAAGAGAAAACATCCTTGGCATATCTAGCCAGAGTTTTAGCTTGTGATCCCCTGGCTAATCACGCATCTCATTCTTGGCTGCTAGTCACATGTAACTGAAAGTTGGCAAGTTAGCATCTGATAATACTACTTTAACAATTGCTTGAAGAATGATTTTTGCATTACAGTTAAAATCTAGTAATTTAATTCCAAGCCTCATAGATCAATGTGGGAATTACATTGTGTCTACAGACCTAATGCTACATTAGTTTAGCATTTCAGGTGCCCCTTTCTAAGAACATACCAATCCTTGGATTAGTCAACAAATATGTACCAAGCTCTTTCCTTCTAGAAGATATTGGTTTAAGAGATTTGTGAGGATTATCTTGCTGAATCCACAAAACTCTGAAGTAAATTCTATTATTGGCTTTCATATTATAATGAAGAGAGTGAGTTTTAAGGTAGGACTCAAGTCCAAGACATGCGCCCTGAGTTTTGTAGCCTAATCAGCATGATAAAACTTTTCCTCATGCAAGACTTCTTTGGACACATCCCCTCTGTGTTTGATAAATGCTAACATATTCTTGGATGACTGTGGCATATCTATACCACTTATTCAGCAGTGTGCTAAGGGTTAGGGTAAAAGTCAAGGGAGAGTAGGACACCAGTATAGCACTGGCAAGGAAACATTAGCATCATTCCAGATCTCTCTTTGGTAATTCTGTCACCATCTTTTGCATGCAGTGCCCCTGAACAGAGCATGAAACGCAAATTCTCTGTCCTATGCTCATGATGAATAAAGACTTTCAAATTTGCAGAGAATAATAGGACAAATAAGATAAAAAGTCATATTTATCTCCCAATCTTAACTTGCTATATACAACCCCATTCTGGCAGCTGTTTTACTTTCCCAGGTGATATTTTCTCTATCCAGATCACCCGCTCATCCCTGCCTGCCCTTTTCCTCATGGACAGTTCTTTCCTGTTCTACAAAATTCAAATGCAGGGTCACATCCTCCAAAAAGTTTACCTACTTCTCCAACTATGCTCTGCACATTTAGAAGTCCTTGTTTTTGTCCATCATAAGAATAAGAAAGACCAATTCTTCTATACAGCATTGTATCAAACAAATGGTGAAAAGAACTAACTAACCTGAAATTTGGAATGATCCTCACATTTCTTTGCTTATGCTGTCATCAGCTTAATGGTCACAGCCTTCAAAAGTCATCCCTAAGCTCCAGAGTTAACTGAGTGGCCTCTCACCCTCTCTATGATGACAGCATGATTTTTTAAAACTGTGTTTTGCTGAACTTTACACTAGAATGTGCACTGCTTTATTACAAAGATTGTGTTTTACTCTTGTTTGTACATAAATATGCTTTGGTTTTTTGAGACAAGTTCTCACAGTGTAAATCAGGCTGCCTCAAACTTGCTGCCATCCTCCTCCCTCAGCTTGCTGAGTACTGTTTGTGTATTTAATGTGTACCGGAATGGCAGATAGATACTGAATGAATAAAAGCGTGATTGAGCCAAAGAATGCATTCTGAAACTGACCAGGTTGCTTAGGTCTGCTTATAACTAGAATCAAACTGCTTAAACTCAGTAATTAGTCTCTTGGTTACTGTGTGGTTACTGACCCTCACAACGAAGAAAAAGACTTGGTCTAACAAACTTAAACCTAGGTGGATAACAAAGGAAAGCTAGTTCAACCTCTCCTTTATATATATAAAGAAAAAGAGGCTAAAAACTTTCCCCAAGAGCTTCAGGGTGTTTAGGAACAGAACTGAAGTAGAACCTACAAAGTTGGAGTCCAAGACAAAGGTTTCTGCCATGTCACCAGAGGTCTCTCTGCATGGAGAGTCCTTCGTGTACTGCCTTGAGAGGACAGCATGTCCTTCCCAGTGGACACTTGAAAAGTTACAGATGAAAATTGAATTTGTTTTCCTAGGTATTGTTGAAACAACTCACAGAGTATCCCATTACTCGTAGTGCTCAACCATCACTTATGAAACATGTTTCGAAAACTCAATTATTCCAGGATATTGCTTACTTTCTCTCAAATAATTTTGCACACAAAAAGACATTTAAGAAGCAATAGAGACAGCTTCTTATCTGCGAATGGGCAGTCAAGGACAACTGCTGTAAGCAAAAGTCTCATTTCAACCAGAATGTCGATTTCCAATAAATCTATTCAAAAGAATAAAGCAGCTTTTTCCTCCCCTTTGGTAAAATACACTCGCAGCTCACAAATTATTTTGTTGATAGAAACATTAGTAAGCAATGACAGCCATGCATCCTGGAGTCACTGAAATGTAGCATGAGACCTATGAATCTTTAGGAAAGTAAACCTTCACTTTGGTGGACAGATTTAGATCCACATGGTCTGCACAACACTTTGATAGAGACACTGCTGGTGTGTTGGAAAGAATAAGGGCTGGGAAAGCAGAAAGATCTATTTTAATCTAGCTTTATCATGCATGAACTCTGTGACCCTAGGCAAGAGATTTAATTCCTCTAGTTTGGTTCACCCATGCAAGAAATATTTGATGCATGTCTGTTTGGTACAGGCTATCTTCTAGGTATTAGGTGACTAATTATGAGAAAAGTACAATCAAGATCACATTTTCATAAAAGGAGACAACACACACAACAGTAAATGTGTGTTATTCATTGATTAGTATTATGGAGAAAAATACTGCTGAGAAGAGAGAGTTCTGGGTAGAAAAAAATTTTCAAAGGGAATGTATCACTGAGAAAATGACATTGGAAAGAAGATTGAAATGATTCCAGAAGGTACATGGAGCTGGAGTGCTCCGGGAACAGAAAAATCAAAGTTCAAAGATCCTGGGGTGTTTTTCATGGTGTTCTCAAAGAGCTCTGTGTCTCAAGCATTGGGATATGGGAAACATAATAGTAAATGAACTTGAAGAGGTAGAAAAATAGGGCAAACATGGAGGGGAGGCCTTGTGAGCCTTGTAAGCTATTATAAGGATACTGGTCTTTTTATTTTTTTAACTTAAATTTTTAAAAGACTATTTTGCTGTAAACTGGCAATTTATAATTGCATGTATTTATAGAGTAAACCATAAATTTGTCAACCAGCTGAATGTCAAGTATGAGGGGAAAAAAAACTTGAAAATAACTTCAAAGTTTTGACTTCAGCGTTTGTAAGGGTGGATTTGTCATGTCTTGAGATGGAGAAAAGTGCGGAATCAACAAATTAGTTGAGAGTATCAGAAATTCGTCTTTGGATAGCTCACATTTGAGATGTCTATTAAATAGATAGGTGAAAAAATTAATTAAACTATTTGATCTACCTTGTAGAGAAAGATCTAGTCTTAGATTTTAACCTACCTGTGGATGTCTGTTACTCATATGAAAGAGAAGGTGTCACAGGAAACAGCAGTTGCCTGAGGACCAAGACTTTGGGTTCTCAATGTCAAGAGGTGGGTAATAAAATATATATGAAGCTCGTGGAGTGAGTACTTAGCACGTGCAAGCTGCTATTCTAAGTTTTAACTTTTTCAACACCTCATAATGTTGCCTTATGTTAGAGATGAGCAAACTAGGAGAAAGAGATGAAGTGATTTTTGACAAGGTTATACACCTCCTGAGTAGCACAGTCAGGTATCTTCATTACTTTCCTTACTGCTGAGACAAAATACCTAACACCTGCAACTTAAAAGATGAAAGATTTATTTTGGCTCATGGTTTCAGCCCATGGCCTGCTGGCCCCAAGGCAGAAATAGCATAGCGGAGGAAAAGTGCTCAACTGGTAGCAACCAGGAAACAGAGAGAGTAGGGAAAGGATGGGGACTACAATATACTCTTTCAGGTCAACTCCCCAGTCACCTACCTCCAGCCAGGCCCCGAATTCTTACAGCATATTCAGTTACTAAACTCATCAATGCATGAATCTGTTGGTGAGTATAGCACCCCCTTGACCCAATCACTCCCACACACAGCACCCGCATTTGGGCAGCATTTTAGATCTGAACTATAACATCAGAGCACCATTTTGGGCTTCTGGTTTCCAAGTTTGGGCTTTGAATCTCTTTTTATCACTGCCTTTCAGTGACTAGAAGAGAGATGATACCCACAAGAGAGACTGAATAGGGACATCCAGGTAGGTAGAAGGTCAAAAGGGCATTGTGGGTCCTGGGACCAAACTACAGAATGCATCTCGAGGAAAAAGGAAGTGAGCGATTGTGACAAGTGGCTCTGGTAGTCAAGAAAGACAAGAACTAAAAATAACAATATGAAGAACATTGGTGACTTTGACAAGAGCAGCTAGGCTGAGAGTTGGCATCACAGACTGGATTGGAATGAGTCCAAGAGAGAGGAATGGTTTAGACAATGCATTCTGACAACTTCATGGAGGATTTTTGATACATAGGGTAACACAAATGGGCAGTAGCTGGGGGTAGAGATGGAATTAGGACATTTCTTTTAAATATAGGAGAACAAAGAACACAAAGCTAATGAGAATGACTCAACAGAGAAGGAAAGATGGACAGTGAAGGAAAGATAAAGAAGTAGTGCAGTTACATCCCTGGGAATGTGCAGTGCATCCACAGTAAGAGGAGGGGAGCAGCACTGGGAGGCACAGATACTAGTAGCTGTGTCAATGTGGTTGTGCAATTTTGTGAATATTCTCTTCTGGTGGTTTAATTCCAATGCCTCTGCTTCCTCACCTGTAACATGTAAATCACAATATCTCCCCCTAAAGTTTTGAGAGTTGAATGCAAAAATTATACAAATTGCTAGCATGATGTCTGGTACAACCTATAAGGGCAAATAATAACAATTCCCACATCCTCTCCTTATTGGTTATCATTGTTATCATTCATTACTAACATTTATTGAACCCTTACAATTCAGCAGACATTGTCCTCAGTACTTGGCATACATTCCTTAGAGAAGAGTATTCTGAGTGCCTGAGAGCTTACTGAGGATTTTTAAGCTGTTAGCAGGAAGCAGGGTGGAACTGGATTAGCTAATCCTGTGTTTCAATATCCCATCTTAAATTCCTGTCACGGATATAATATCCCATCGTAACAGTCCATAGGAGAAGACTTTGCCAGCACCTTCTCTGGCCCACATTTTTAACATTTATTCATTTAGTCTAATTGAGTCTGGACACAGCAGCACAATGGCCATCCAACATGAAACATGCTCTGTGGAGTAAAATAAGACCTAGCAGACTGAGCTAAGCCTTTTGCAATGTTGAGTCTCATGTACGCTGGTTCTATTGAAATTCCCTCAGCAAGGAGGAGGCTCTCTAAACGGAACTATATTTGTCCAGTGACTGAGGTATAGCATAAACTTGCTTCTTCTACTTTGGGGGCAAAGCTAAGCAAGAGAGCAATCAGCAAAGTTCAGCTCCCAGCCATCAGTGTTGTTAATTGGAAATGGGTCATTTAGAGTGAGGGTGTCCCACAAGGGTCTAGTCAAGCATTAGCATTCTGGATTTTTCATCACTCAGGCACATTCTCTTTTATTTTTTGAAGTGAATACTGGCTTCTCTACTGAGATCCCCTTGTCAAAAACCTGTCACTCCTGAGAAACCTCAGCCTGTGTAAAGGAAGAGCTTCAGACAAGGTAGATTTCTCCCCTGTTCTTGTAAGGCTGCGTATAAAGTAGCAGGTGTCAGTATCTTCTTTTTGTCAAGTGGTTTTGACCATTTTGGGAATCTATCTCCCATATTTGAAAATAGGTATCCTGAAATGCTTATATGCCTGAGACCTAGCAATTCAAGCTTCTCTAAATACATAAAGTACTAAAATCTGTTTCCTCCAAGGAAGCAATTGATTATACAAGCCAGTGAAATGATCCTGTGGTCTGCTAATACAACTACAGGTCTCTAAAAGGGACTATCATTGTCCCTGATATGCAGGTAAAGAAAGAGTCTAAGAGAAGATAAAAGACTTTGCCAAAATCACACAGCCCATAAAGTAAGTGGTGGAGCTCACACTTGAATCCCAGTTTACTTAAATCTGTGTAAGTCCATGTTTAACTTTAACTTTAATCACCAAATGATAGTACCTTTTTAGGGATTCCCATAATGTAGAACATGTCTGAGGGTTGGTGATGCCCATCTGGCTATACCTGGAGTCATTCTGGAAGCTACAGGTTCATAAATAATGTCTGTCCCACTTGGTTAGGGTCCCGGGGCCAATGGGAGACAGATGATCTACGGCTTTGTGTGGTATCACTGTAAGCTAACGTGTTACTTCATAGTCTTGGGTTGCCGTCCCCTGGAGTGTTCTGATGCGATCAGTTGTCAGTTTCAGGTCTGTTGTTTCTCTCACCAGAAGCCCAGCCAGTGGAAGATGACAGCCCCAAAGCCCTGCCTGTGTTAGGGGAGCAATCGAACTCGGATAATGACATAAACGAGTCGCTGTTCATCTGGGGAATCTCACACAAAGCAGCCCAGAGGAAAACCATCTCTGCCGATGAAAGCTTGTTTCACTTGCAACAGGAGAAGCAGCAGCCGCGACCAGAGCCCGTGCACAAGCTGGGGAGAGGTAGAGGGAGGCTGAGGCTGCCGCGTGTGAGTAGCATTTGATGATTTCTCTACAGCGTGGGGATGGGATGCTGGGGAGGGGGCTTGGCTGTGAGGTGGCGTGCATGTGTAGGTTGGGGCTTTTCCTGTGGCTGGGGTTGGCCGCGGTAGTTTACACAATTAACAAATGCATTTGGGATCTGCCCTCCTCTTCTAAAGGAGGGAAGGGAATGTGTCCAGATGCACTTGCATTTTCCCTGCTTGCTGGTCATAAAACATGCAAACAGCAGGTGGGGAAGAATAGTTCTTGTTTGTTTTTCCTCTTTTTCTCCTTCATCCTTGAGAGTGGGCTGCAGGGCAGAAAGACATCTCAGTCCAAAAGAGCTTTTGCAACACAGCGGAAGGACTCCCCGGAGGATTCTTTCCCAAGTTTCCTTGGGAAACAAAGAAATAAAGATGTGTGGATCTTTATTGCTTTGCCACCCAGCTTCTTCTCCCTAAGGGGCACTTGCATCCCTGTGGCTGCAAAAGAGTCAGGGTGACACTCCTGTCTCTGGCAGTCAGCTCCAGCTCTCTGTAGTAAACAGCGCCAAATCCAACAGGATTTAACCTCTCGCTTGTCACAGTTGAAAGAGTTCAGTGAGCACAGGCAATGGAAAGTGTGGGCTGCATTTACCCATCCTCTCAGCCCAGGGCAAACACACAGGTTTTGAACTTGCAGGAAAGTTTTTGTTTTGTGTTGTGTTGTTTTAGATCAAGCTGGGGGGGGGCACTTGCTATCTGGAAAAAAGTGGGTAGATTGAACTTGAGAAAGGACAGAAAGAGAATCATTTTGTTTGAAAGCACTTGTGTCACCAGCTACAGTTTTTCTTAGCTTAATGAGCTGCTTGGTATCTGTGGATGCTGGTGGTTAATAATGTGCTGGACAGAAATGTGCCTGGTCATAAACTATAAACTTGTTTGTATTCTGGTTGTAAGAAGACACCACACACACACACACACACACACACACACACACACACCCTTCTTTCCTTATAGATTGTGATATTGATGAACATGTGCCTTGCACGGGCATCTGCAGTAAAAGCAAATGAGCTCATCTCCAGGAGGAGGAACCGTGGGGAGAAAGGTGGGACTAAGGGCCAGGCACGCTGCGTGTCCTCAGAATTGGCTCTGAGCAGCAGTGCATGCAGCAGGGTGGAAGAGGCTGAGGCACTCTGCCTTATGATGTGCCTCAGCAAGCAGGCAGCTGGATGGTTGGGTATGCACTACATGGTGTTATCTTGGGCCCTGGCCCCTAAACTGCTGAGGGACGCGTAAATTAAATATGAATAACCGAGGGCAGAGGAGTTCGGGGAGAGGAAGGAGTCCTCTGCCTTCTAGGAGGAATTCTTCCAAGGAGGCAGTTTTTTCTATCTGTCTCCTGCTGTGGCACGCCAGGCCACCCAGGTGAGGCTGCTCTCATCCAGGAAGGAATGGGAAGAGGGCTTTTGTGGCCATACCAGTGGCAAGGATTCAACATTTGGGGCCATCACAGCATCTTGACCCATCTGTGCCATAGATGTGCGCCTTTGCAGACAAATGAGATCTAACCTAAGCACCCTCGGGGAAGCGAAAGAACGGGGGTGAGAGGAATAATGTGATGTCCATGCTTTGCACTTATTTGTGCCACTACCAGCGACGATGCATTGCAGAAACATTACAAAGTATATTTTTACAGATTTTCTAATCTAACCCTCTTAGCCCCTGAGTTTTCTCTGTGCTCTTTCCCAGCTTTGCCCACGGATGCTTTCATGGGTAACCATAACCATGACATGCTCACTTGGTCTGCCTTTCCCTCAGTGTCATTCCACGCTACCTTCTCAAATTCCATACACAGATCCATATTTCATAGAGATCATTAAATCATGATTGAATTAAATGGGCCAATCCTCTCAGTGGCTCCACCATAATCGGTTTAGCAATTGTTGGATATTTAAATTGCTTCCGGTTTGTTCATAATTGCAATGCTGCTATGAATATTTCTGGGTCTTGTGCATTTTTACGCCTCTTTAAAAATTGGGAGAAATAAAATCTCATCGTTGATATCCCTGAGGTGAAAACGACTTTTATGTTTTGGCTTTTTATGCCTTTATAGATGTACCAATCTATTCTCTGAAATGTATTTGTGTCATCTAAATGATCTGCAATATGGTCTAGAAAACACCAATTTCTCTAGAGCCTTATACACATTAGATTCTGTGTTTTTTTAAAATTTATTTTTGTTTGTTTTGTTTTTTCTTCCCAAATTAGGAGTTACACAAAGGTGCTGGTCACTTTTGTGAAGTTGGTGTTTGGGTCCTCAGGAGTCAGGATGAGTCATCCTTCGTGAGATAGAGAAGCAGCCTCAGGTTCTCTCACCAAGAGGGCAAGGAAGCCCCACTTTGTCAGGAGTAAAAGGGTGAAGGCTGGATGGAGCTCCTCCATTCTGTGCCCCAACTCCCGAGACAGAAGCAGGGCCACAGGTAAGGAAGCCAGCCTGAAATTACCTCTGAGCTCTGGAGCTCAATCCTGGCAGCCCATTTGGGCTCTTCTGTCTTCCTCCCCAAACCTGAAGAGCCAGGGTAGGGGTTAACCCACTTCTTGGGCAGGATGTCAGACTGATGTCTAGCAGAATAGGCCTGTAGTCCTTAGGGAAGTGAGGACTAACTAAGCGTAGGAGGGACAGACAGAGAAACAAACAGAAAACAGGGCTATGTCTCATAGTCTGTACTTCTCTGCATAGTTCTTCCAAGGGCGGGCTGGGGATTTAGCTCAGTGGCTTAAGCGCCTGCCTGGCAAGCGCAAGGTCATGAGTTCGATCCCCGGTACCAAAAAAAAAAAAAAAAAAAGTACAAGTTCTTCCAAGGGCAAGAGAGGGTAGGGTGTTTTGAATACTCACACCTAGCAAACAGGAGCCATCAATACTTCTTTTTGGTGCCTAACTTCTGTAAAGACAATGTTGCCAAATACTTATTTTTTTCTTTTCTTTCTTCCTCCCTTATATCTCATCAATTTAGAGATTAATCTGAGCTTTCCTGACCTCCCATGCAGCTCACTATAAATTGCTTCAGTTCTAATCTCTTTTGTTCATTCAATAATTATTTGTGCAAAGGCCAAGAATGCCCAGCGGGAGCCACGCTCTAGCTCAGCCAGCATTCACCCACCCTGACCTATGCTAGTGAGATATAGCAGTGTCCTGGGAACAAGATTTCCTTATCACACATAAGCAGATCAATTTTTTTAAAAGAAGCTTCATTGACTTTTTCAGTCTGTGAGAGCTTATTAGAAGCAGAACTCTTTCACCAAAGGGGTAGGGTTGGGTTTCTAGAAGCAGACATAGATCTGGTGTGAGGTCTAGCTGCTCTTTCAGAGGACTGACACACCAGGAGAAAGAGTGGCCTTGCCACTTGTCAGGCAGAAGCAAGGCTTTTAATTTCTTGCCCAAGTATTTATACAAGGCAGGCACTAGGAAGAACTTCCCATATGCCAACTCTCCTCAATCCTTATTTTCTTACTGGCAGGAGCTCTCCTGAAATACTATGCACAGTGTGGTTTCTGCTTTCTTTGCTGCTGCATCCCCATCTTTTGCCCCGTTGTATCTGCTCCGACTTGCCTAAGGTCTGCTGTGCACTGGGCCATGTTTTATCTACTTTATTTCATTTAATCATCACAACAACCCCATGTGGTTTTGAGCTATCACTGTTCTCCTTGTATGGATTTTTAAATTGAGAAAGGAAGGGGTTATGCTGGAAAGGAGACGAGGGTCTTGTTTTGGGATCAGGAAGTAAGAAGGAGGTGGCACTGAGAAAAATAGAAACACAATTTAAATTCAAGCAGTGTACCATGCTCTAGAATCTGTGTTTGGCCACAGACACATTTAATATGAGCTGGGAGAATGACTGAATGTCTGAAAGGATGCTGAGGCATTGGTGTGCAGCGGAAGCGCTCTCCTCATAGAAGTGATAGCAGTCATGGCCATATCTATCACAAAAGCAACTCACAACAGTCCCCACTATGTGCCCGACACCTTGTCCAGAAGCTTCGAGTGAACACATTGCTCTCATCCTCAACAGCTTTCTGAGACAGCCACTGTCCCTATCTCAGTTTCACTAATAAAGTATCTCAGGCTTTGCCTTGCTATCTATGCAGCTCATCCTAGGTGACAGAGCAAGTGAGTCTCTTGATGTCTGTTGCATCTGACTGAACATCACTGATATACCAGGAGGTTAGCACTACAACGAGACCTGCAGCCGTCATGACAATGGATTTGCCTGGGACCATCTAGCTCAGCTCAGTGGTCTCTTCTGATCTCTTTTGCCTTGGGATTCTTGAGTAGTTTTGAGATCATTTTGCCATGAAGTGGTACGCAAAAATCTTAGGTCTCAGCCCATTCCTGTCACTCCCTCAAAAGCAAATTCCTAAAGGAAAAAGACACCATAAGGCAAATCACTGGTATACATGTAAGGAAAAGAAGGGCTGCAGCTGAGCACTTGCCTTTCCCCAGTGCTCTGGACTGTGCTTTCCAACATGGAAGCCAGTGAACTCATTTGATTCATGAGCACTTGAATTGTGGCAGCTCGAACGGAGGTGTTTCCAAAGTGTGACGTGCACACTAGACTTCAAAGCTCAGTGAGAAAACATGAGGATCTTAGTAGGTCTGCATTGATTACGTATTGAAACAATAATATTTTGTATATGACAAGTTAAATAAAATACATTATTAAAATAAACTCACCTGTATATTTTTAATCTTTCAAAAAACTGGTAAAATATAACACACAATATATCATCTTAACTATTTTTAGGCATAGAGTTCAGCAGTGCTAAGCACATTTACTCTGCCATGCCAACAATCTCCCAAGCTTCACCCTGCAAAAGTGAAACGTTTCATTAAACAACAAGTTCTCTTCTCCCCCATCCCACATCCCCTGGAAAGTATCATTCACAGCTCTTTCACTATAAATTTCCTAGTTATATATGAGTGGACTCATAGTTTTTTTCTAACAATCTTATTTCACTTAGCATCATAACATCAAGGTTTATCCATATTGTAGCATGCATCTGGATTTCCTTCCTTTTATCAGTAGAATATTTCCATCATATATGCAGAACACATTTTGTTTATTTTGTCTATCCATGAACATCTGAGATGATTCCACTTCCTTTGTCTTTTTGTATAATGTTGCTACTGCAATATTTAAAGTTGTATATGTGACTTGAATTTGTGGTTCACATTATATCTTCATGGACAGTGTTGTCCTGAACTTCTCTTCCTTCTTCCTAGTTCTATACATCACAGCTCACCTATCTTCACCAGGTGTTACTTTGCCTTCTCTTTTCTCCTTTCGCTAACACCTGATCCAGGGATCTCAGCTCTGATCAAGCCCTCCAGTTATAAGGAACTATGAAAGACTGTCATAGTTAGCAAAGTCTTCTGTAATTGAACGAGGCTGTGACGTTTCTCAAGAGGAGCAGTCTCTTTTTCCATAATACATGAGAAGGCCCAATAAATTGGGACTGAGAAGGAAAAGCTTTTGAAGTGATTTAATGTTTAATTTTTATTTAAAGCTACCCAGGCCACAAGTGAATTTGACTAGCCACCAAGCAGGGAATAGTGAAAAACAAATAAAATATAGATGTAAAACAGAGGTCTACACTAGTGTCTCACTTCTGAAACACAGTTTTCTCAGAAAGACCTGAGGATTTAATGATTTAAAGCATGGCATCCTTGAAATTTCTCACCACTAAAGGATAAAACCCCAAAGTGTTAGTGGCATCAAAGGGTTTTCCTCCCCATCACTCCCTGCGGATCTCCATGTATGAAGACTGGAATTTCTTATTAGTCTCCAAATGTACACTGTGTTTCTTTGACTTCTAGCCTGGAACATGCTCTTACCATAGACTTGACAACTTCACCCCACCTGTGTGCACCTGGTGAAAGCTTATTTGTTCCTCAGGACATAATGAAACCCAGCCTCACCTCTGTGAAGCAACCTGGATCCCAGTAACCACTGGGATCCCACAGGAAATAGACACCACATTGCAGTGAGCTGGTATATGAAGCTAAATGATGAGACAAGGCAGGATTAGGATTAAAGGAGACCAAGCAGGGCTGGCAAAGCAGCCCAGGATGCAACCAGAGGCAGAAAGGAGGAAACCATTGCTCAGACATGGCCAGACCAGTACGACAGACCTCAGAAGCAATGGCCCATTCTCAAGCAGTGAAGTCTCTGGCAACCTGAAGTTTGTCAGAGAGGGACATTCTCTCCTCTATGCACTCATGCTCTGCCTTTGCCTCCCATTTGACAAAAGCCATCTAGAAGCTGGAAGACATGGGTGCCCAGAGACACCACTCACAATGTTCCCATCTTGAGCACAGAGCACAAAGCAGGTGGAAAAGGAGGAGAGGGGATCCAGAGGAGCAGACAGAGAGCATCCATCACCAGTTCTACCCTATCTCCAGAAATCTTCCTTCCCAAGGTTCCATTCCACTTACTGCAAGATAATCTTCATCATATGGTATTTGCACTGTTCAAGAAAATGTTTCTTTTCCAGCTACAGATGAGACAGTGAGATCACTGAAGATCAGATTCCTTCTTCTCATTCATACGTATATTACTGACACTCAGCAAAATATTTGGTAGAAAGGTTTTAAAAATATGAAAAAAATGTCCTTCTCTAATACATATTTCTTTCTAAAACTCCCTTTGGAATCTGGGGGATCTATGGCAATTTCTCAATAAATTGAATAGAGAAAGATAATCACCCCTGTCTTTGAACCCCAGCAAGGGAGTTAAAGTGATTCAACACTTGATCTTAGCCAAAAGGCAGAGAAGCGATGTTAAAGTGATTCAAATAAATGATTCTTAGTGCCTTGTTATACGGTAATTGGTGACACATGAAGTCATAAGGAATTGAGGAACTTGAACTTAGTGGCAGGAATCGGCAATAAGTTAGGCCAACCATGAAAATAAGGTACCCAGGAGAAATCAAGCAGCTGTTTGAATGATGTTATATATAGACCACATTGTGGATCCTTTCTTCACTGTCTTCTTAATTAAAGTATTATATAAACTACATGGTTGAGAGAGACAGACTAGAGGATTTAATGCTTTGCATTTAGAGCGATTAGAATGGAGATGCACGAGCAACGCTAGTGGCAAAAGCTGAAAGTGGACTAGAGGCTTGGCTTCACAGAGCCACAGTAGTTGCAGGGTCACATTTTCCTGTGTCAAGTGGACTGGCCTCCTAACCGAGTCAGCATCTCTGAAATTAGGCGGTGTATCTTCTGTCTGCTCACTCCACAGACTCCATTTGTGAGATGGAGTTTAAAACTTAATGTTGATTTCCTAGGGCTGCCGTAAAAAACCGTCACAAATTAGAGTGATTAAAATACAGAAATCTATTTTCTCATAGTTCTGGAGGCTGAAAATCCCAAAATGAATGTATCTGAGGGTCCAAGGAGAAGACCCCAGAGAATGCTTCCTGACCGTTCCAGCAAGGCTGGTTCTCAGTGTGTCCTAGCCTGAAGTTGTGTCTCTCTTTGTATGGTCTCTCCACTGTGTCTCTTCTGTGTCTGTGTGTCTCAAATGCACCCTCTATTTTCCCTTATAAGGATATCAGCCAGTGGGCCTAGGTTAATTAATCCTAAATCTTGATGATCTCACCCTGAGATCCCAAATGACAGATGCAAAGACCCTGTTTCCAAAGAAAGCCATGTTCATAGGTATGAGAGGTTGGGAAATGGACATAACTATTTGGAACCCTATACAGCTCACTAGAGAGATTATATTAATTTTGTTAGCCTGTCTCCTCTCCTAAGCCAAACCTCTCCCTTAAGTCCATAACCTCTTACCTCCTTATCTCATAACTCACCCCATCAATTACAGTATTTCTGGTTTCTTTTTTGTTCAACACTTTCAATTTGATCTTTCCCTTTGTCTTACCAAGATACTTTAAGTTTAAGCAGACAACTTTATATTCAAAGTAAAATTCTTTCTAATACCACCACCAAGCTCCACCACTTCCACTCTCAGAAAGGATATTGCTGTCCAATTCTTACCCACTTAAGGGCTGACTTGTGCTATCACTGCAAACATTGCCTTTTTGAATGTAACTAACAAAGGTCAAGTTGTTCAACTCACTAAACTTTAGTCCTCTTTGATTCTTCTGACTCTGTCTTCAAAGTCTATTTCTCCTGGCCTTGTTTTCCTGCTCCAAGTGCTTACCTGGGGTATTAAGTTAGGGGCAACAGAGAGTCATTAGCTAAAAGAAAATCTCCTTCACCAACATTCTGCTCAGCAGCTCATGGAGTATTTTCCAAAATTAACATTTGTTATAATGTATTGTTTCCCTCCCATATCACCTAAACCAAACTTTCTTTAGAAATCACCTGAAACAGGAGTAACAATTCCAGCCACCTGTAAAGTCATTAAAAGTTGGCTTCTGATTTTAAATGAAAGGATACTTATGACAACAAAATGCTAATTCCATTCCTCAATGGAAATGCATCCCTGTTCAGTAGACTCCAGCCATCCTGGTCTTCATTTGTCTTCATGTAGCCTTGGGAAAGAAACCAAGGCAAGATCTTAAACTCCACACTGTGTGCTTTCGTGAGAAATGAATTTACACTGACAGTGACTCTCTGCACTTTCTTTCTATGGCAGGGTATCACAGTTTCTCCAGAACAAGGAGCTACCCTGTACCTCACCCAGTCCCTCTCCTGTCTGGTCATTGTGAACCTCTGCAGCAGTGCTCTCCCACTGCTGGTGAGAGGAGGGAGACCACAGACTCCGCTATCACTTAGACTCCAGACAGCAGTGGCAGCTGTGATTGGATGCTGCTCCCTTAACCATTTTTGTTTCAGTCATTTTCTTAGAAAAGTATCTAATTCAACAAGATTTGCAGGGCCATTTTCAAATGTAAAGCTGTATACATTATTCTGGCATACAATTTCAATTTTGCCTGTATAGGTAGATTTCCTCTGATTCCTAATCTTTCTCATTTCTTTGTTCTCCATCTTTCTTTTTACTTTTTAACGCTAGCCCTTTTAATAATCTCACTTTTGATTTCATTGATTAATTTTATCAAACTGTCTGTTTCATTTGTGTAGGATCTATTTAAAAATTTTAATCGACATAATATACTATAAAAAGGTGGTCACAGTGCTGCTCAATGGATTTTCACAAAGTTACCACTTTTGTGGAAGTAAAAGAGTCCTGCCCCTCCCACAAGAGCACACCATAAGCTCATTTGATTAGCTACCACCCAATGTGGCATTATCCTTCACTTTATAAAGCTTAGATTTATTTATTTTTATTTTGTGCACAATATACTTGCATGAAGCACATGTAATACTTTGTGTCTGATGAAGTTCACTTCCGGGTGTTGGTCTGCAACCTGCTCTGAATGTTGTCACAACTGGAGACAATGTATCCAAGTCATGGGGCACAAGGTCTAATGTGTCCAGATGTGTACAAGTGGCAGTTTTACAATGAAAAGACAGCATTTTCTGCAGCTGTGTGGGGTTAGGACCAGAAAGTGGCAAGGTGTGAAGGAAGCATGCAGTGGGCAAACACCAGTAATTTATTTTGACAAGTTCCCAAATGTCATTGTGACCATGAGAAGGACCAGAAGATGCGTGCTGGAGAGCAGGATTTGGGGGTTTGCTTTCTAACTGCCTACTGAGATGATGAGGACTAGGTTTTAGCTGTAATCCTAACATCTTAACATATTATGAAGAAAATTCCAAAATAAACAGAAACATTGACTTTTACAGTGTGGTGCATCCAGAGACCACCACCTGGTTCTGCAATTAACATTTGACTCTTTGTATTTTATCACATATTGATGTGTGTCCATTATTTTTATGCATTTTAGAGGAGGTTGCAAATTTTACTAGTTTTTAAAAAATTGATATGAATTTTTAACACAACATAAAATTAAGCATTTAAAAGTTGATAATTCAGTGACATTCAGTACTCCCATGTTGTCTATCAATACCTATATTTAGTTCTAAAATATTTTAATCATTTCAAAATAAAGTCCCTCACCAGCTAAATTACATTGTATTACTTACTCCTTATGTTTCCAATCTCTGGTCATCACTGATTTTCTCTTTGTTTTCATGATTTGTCTATTCTGAATATTTCACGTAGATCACAATATTTGACTTTTGGTGTCTGGTTCCTTTCATTTAGTGTAATGTTTGCAAGACTCATCCAGTTTGTAGCATATGCAATACTCTGTTCCTTTAATGACTGAGTGGTATTTCATTGTATAGGCATACCACAATTTGTACTTACATTCATCTGTTGATGCACATTTGACTGCTTTCTGTCTTTTGACTATTGTGTGTTTGAGCATTTGTGTTTAGGAACTTAAGAACCTGTTTTGAATTCAATTTAGCATGTACCTAGAGGTATGATTGCTGGGGTCACATAGTAATTCTGTGTTTAACTTTTTGAAGAGCTCCCAAATTATTTTCTGGGCAGTAGGTTTTGAAACCTAGAGAAATTTCTCACTAGTATTAGCATTCCTGTCACAAGATTTGATAATGCAATTCCATAGCCTGCTGCTAGCAGTGATTTAGCACCCCCTGATGCCCCTGATTTGTCTTCTTTGTGAGTAAGATATGCAGGGGTTGTAGCAGTAGGTGAGAGAAGAAGCGGTTTCTCTTGTGCCCCACAGGTGGTCAACTCACCTGGCATTCAAAGGGCTGGGCGGCTGATCTGTGGGACTCGGAGGCTCGGTGTATGGGTTCTACTGCGCAGTCAGTGAACCTCCATTCCAGGAAAGTGCCACCTGCAGCAAGATCCCTGTGACCCGGAATGAGCCTTAGACAGCTGAGGCAACACCAGACAGATTACAGATGAGCAGCCTCACGCAAGCATGCACCAAATCGGACACAAAGCCCAGCACCATGGTTTCTTGGGTTCTGCTAGGAGCTAAAGATGACAGGTTTAAATTGGGAAGAGGAATTTGTCAAAGAGATGCTGGGAACTGCAGCTTCTGGGACAGGCAGTGACAGCTGGCGTGGGATGTCAGAAGGCTGCTCCTGCTCTACTAGCCTGAGAAAATAGGAGAAATTCCAACTATTGCATGAAATCATCTGTGCCTTACTAGCATTTGTTTTTAAACTATGGGTTTAATTGCTGTTCCATTGGCTCCTATTCCCTTCTCCCCCCAAAATGGAATCTTTGAAATTCCCATGAAAGCACGTTCAATTGCCATTTCTGGTCCAACTTTGAGACAGAATCACCCCTACTACTAAAAACAAATCTGTTATTGGTGAAGCCGCCTCAAGTGTTGCGTTCAGAGTCAGGACAGTGAAGAAACAGTGCATCAACATGGAGCAGAGGCAGCTATGCAGGCTGTTTATGGTCATGCTGACAACCATATTGTGAACAGCAGCTTGTCATGTGCAAATCCAGCTCATGACAGCCTTGTCACGTAAGCAGAGAAAGTGCCAATAGAATTCAACTTCCGATTTAAAAGTATGTGGAGGAACTGAGGTGGAGCTGAGCAGTATGGTGAATGCTTAGTATGGGTAAGGCCCTGGATGCCATCCCTAATGCCATGACAAAAATGTGAGAGAATATGGAAGTTATTCAAGAGCACAGAGTTAGCAGGCAACAGACCCAGAACTCAATTCCAGTCAAATTCTTAGCATATGTGGAAGGAATAACGGCTTTCAAAGGTAATTGAGCTGTGAGAGTTTGGAACAGGGCTTTTGAACTGTGACAGCCACAGAAAAGTCACATAACCATGAGCAGGTCATTTGGTCCTGCACTTTCTCTGTCATACTCTGAAGCTAGCAACACGTTGTTCATAAGATTAATATGCAGATAAAGTAAAATCATGTACATGAAGTGCCTTGTGTGGGATAGTGGCAGATGTTCCAAAGCTTGTGATTTTCTCAGTCACTTTAGACTTCCTGGTAGATTCTAGAAAATCTACTTCTACCACTTCTGCAAGTCTTGCTCTCTCTTTTCTTGAGTGTTCCCAACTACAAAGCCTGCAACCTCCCAATAGTTTTCTCAAATAGGATATTATCTATAGCATCAAAAGAATGAGGGTGCATTAAAGAGCAGACACTTTGCAGTCAGAGGGTATGAAGAATTGATGTTCGTTCCTTAATTGGAATAAACATTCATTTATATATACAGCTGTCAGGAAGCAAAACCTGATCAAAGACCCATTTGGCACTAGGCTGGCTTTGCAAAGGGCCACTTAGTTAAGGCAGTAAATTTAACATGAAAGGAAAAGGGCTGGAACACTGCGGTCTGGTACATTGTGCATTGGTGATTATTCTGGTCATAGTTCATCAAGCTTTCTCCAACAGAGGTTGACCCAGATCCTAAAGACTGACAGTATCAAGTTTCCATGGCAAGAAGGGGTAAATGGTGGCTTTTAACCTCCTAGCACATGTCTGAATCAAACATATTTGATAATGAGACTGAGAGAAATAAATATCTTGACAAACTTTGGAGAAACTGCTGGATCTTCAGACAGAATAAACCTCTTTTATAGGACAGAACAGAATTGACATGCCCTAGCATTTCTATCTACTATGCTGAAGGATTCAAGAGACTTTGGGAAGGTCAAGTTCATTCTGCACACTGATGTTCTGATACTACCTATTATATAATATGGGATTCTCATCTGTGACAGTGATAGCACTAGTGATAATATTTGTGTCATTATGCTCTATGACCAGTGTGAGCCACAAATTAATAAGCATTTACTTGCACAACACCCACACAGCACCAGGTGCTGCTGCTGCTTTCAAGAGAGATATAGCTGAAGTTCATGCAGAGATAAGTGATTTCGTTTTTATTTTTCACATCTTGTACGTGCATTTTCATTATACAGGCTCTTGGCAAATTTGCATAATCTGCTAGTTGAATGAATAAATAGGCAATACATTATAAAACTGCCTTCAATAAGTAATGAAGATATAATTGCTGTTATTGTTATAATTGCCCTCATTTACTGCATATCTACTAAGGGGGTAACATGTAGAAACAGCAGAGCATAGTGGTTACGATCACTAACTTGAAACCATGTTTCTGCACTTGAATCCTGAGTCTGCTTCCTACAGCTGGATTCTTCTACGCTTCAGTTTCTCTATCTGTACAATGGGGATTTTAACAGTGGTTCCTACCTTATAATATTGTTAGAAAGGGTAAATGAAGTTAAATTTGGAATGTGATCAGGACAGAATCTGGCACAATGTAATAAAAATAATTATAGCTGTATTAATTATGGTAAATAGGTGTTTGGTGGGTGAAAGCAGAGAAACAAGAATAGAACCAAAATTCTTTTGGGTAAATATCATCAGGTAGTATTTGCCTTTTGTTTGTCACATATTCACCAGTAAGCAACAAAGAATTTCTTTAGTCCCAAAAGAATGATTTGATTTCAGAGATATTTCTAAAGTTGTGATGTTTTAGTCAATAGAAACAAAGTATCCTTGCTAAGATTTTGCATTCTTATTATATCTCTTTGTTATTCAACGTGGAAATAAAAATTTAATATAACACTGATCAGGATGATTTTCAAATGAGCAAAGTCATTTACCCAGACCAAATTTTACCAGTGGTTTTGTTGTTTGATCCAGATAGGTAATATTGAAGTAGACTAAACTTTGTCTTTGGCTTGCTAGCCTTGGACCCGAGTTAACAGGGTGACTTTTCTTTTTATTTAAAATAGGTGAGCATCTTCCCCAGTATATTGGTCAGCCATTGGATCTTTCAGTACTATCTATTGAGGATAATGGCAACCTGTGAAAACCTGAGAGTTCATTTTTTCTTGTGGGATGAAGACATAATGTTACAAAGCTGGGAGGCCTTTCATGAACAGGAAACATAGGCCTCACCATCCAGTGGAATTTCACTCCAGCTCATGGGCCTGATCCAAACGTGTCTTCTAAAACTCACAAGTCCTGGAACCTAACAGAATTCCTGATATGTAGTGTTTTTTTTTTTTTTTTTTTTTTTATTTAAAAGAGAATAAAACAAAAGGGGGCAGTACAGAGCAGATCAGAACAGGACAACATAGGCAACACAGTACTTTACAATAAGTCAACTGGACATCATCAGTATCTAACACCATATCTCTTACTCTGCTATAGTTGAGAATAGTTTCAATTACAATAATATCAAACATAACACAATAGTATAAAGCCATGCATATAGTGAAAGAATTACAGGGCTTTCTGAACCGAATAGCAGAAAATGATCAATGGGTACTATAATAGCTCATTTTTGATAAAAAAGAAAAAAATTTGTTTGAACTATCACACATATTCAGATTCCAATAAGACAGAATGTAGTAGATAGAACCAATGGTAATAGAACAAAAAAAGCATGGTAGGACTTCTAAGAAGGATAATATTAAATCAGCAATAGCTGTCATAATGTTTTCTTCAAAACAGCTGTTCATATCATCACGTATGATATAGTCAAACAAAACAGGATAACACCATTCCAACTGATGATTTAAAACTTTGAAAGACTTCGAAGATATGAGATGGGGCCTCATGCTT